>OX104024.1:6689481-6750331 GCA_944470205.2 Schistosoma margrebowiei
ACTATTTTATTTAACTGGAAATTCATAATCATATAATGAATGAAATAAATATTACTACTGTGGAAGATACTGTTTATTCAGCGAAGAAAGTTTTCTTGTCGGTATTGCTATTTACTAACACTGTATTTTGGTTAACTTTTACAAATTATAATGTTATCAGTAAGTCATTCTTACAAATTTGTTTGGTTCTCGTAGATATAAAATGAATCAAGTTTCTTTTTCGGTTCATTAGAATCCAATTGAAAATAGGTGTACTGGCCGTTCATGTTGTGGATTAATAGCGGCTTAAATGGTACATTTATTTATTTGAACGCAAATATTGGTACAAAGGGGCACCAAGCCACTTGATTAGTGTGTGGGCTGTGATACTGCCCGAGCGCTCAGACCGAACGTTTTTGGCAGTTACTGTATACTCATGGCCATGTTAGAGCATTTCGATATATATATATATATATATATATATATATATATATATATATATGTATATATATATATATATATATATATATATATATATATATATATATATACTCACGCTCGACCGTATCAGGGCATGTGGGGGCATATACTTATCAATAACAGCCATTCATCTTCTTTTGTTGATAGAAATTTTAAACTGTAACAATAAAATGCAAAGAATCTCTAGGATACCAAAAAAGATCTTCGTAAACATTTACTCTGGAGAAGATACTTCAGCAGAGATTGTAAAAGTAGACTTTCTATGTCATTAGGAAAAACATTCTATTTGTCTCAAACCTCGCATTGTTTTATCAAGTCGGTCATGACTACGTGAAGGACAAACTTCTGCTTTGAACCATATCAATGTACACCAGTCAGTTCACTTACTTTTATGACACAGGCTTTATTGGTTGCACAAAGCAAGCTCTTTCGAAACAACTTTCCTACTTAACTTTGATAATGATTACACAAATTTATCAAGCAGCGTAAGGAACATCTTGTATATTCTGATTACTTTGTTTCACAAGAATCCTTTTTTTTCAAAACCGTCCGTATAGTAAAAAGTATTGATTCTAAAGAAATACAAATTAAAAACTTATATTCTACGAAGGTTTATGTACATAAGCAACATATTCATTCTAACATTCGATTTTATTTCTTATCTTCCATCCTTAATAATCCATCATTTTCCCCCTACTTCTAATTCTTTCAAAATTATCAAATATATTATTATCACTAGTGACTTTATTTAGTATTATATTTTTGGTGCAATATAAAATTCCCAGCACAAATTATTTCAAAAAGTTTCCTTTTCTCTTATTTTTTGATCGATCCTTATGATAAATATTAAGTGGTTACCAGTTAGATGTTAGTAGTTCAGGAATCAACATCTGATTAATGTGTATTCTTTTCGATGCATATTGCCAGCAACCACAATGTCTTTGATTGGACTCTTTCCTAACTTGTAAAGTGATATGTTGTAAACATTTCATAAACACACTTGAATATATGTGATTAATGGACATAATGATGTGTTAAAACAAACAAGAAAACAGATAATTTGTTGAAGTATCCAGATAGCAGATATTCAAACAGACCACCGTCTAATAATTCATTATTTTGTTTATCATATTCATCAAGCGAATAATTATTACATCTTCTCACTTCAATATTTGATATTTACAAACATTTTATAATGTAATGTAATTTCTTTCCATGTGACTACTGGCTATAATACTGTTGTTTGTTTGTTTGTTTTTTAATTTCAGAAACTGTTGATACAGCATACCCCTGTTTTATGATAGATTACAGTACGTAGAAGTTAATTATAAATGTGATTCTATAGATTAAGTAAATGATATTGTCGAAAAAGAAGTTTTCTTCATAGAACTGCTTTAATACTTAAATATATTATTATCATTATCTTTATTCAATATTATATTTTGGCACAATATAGAATTCTCAGCACAAGGTATTTTTACAAAAAAACAGAAAACAACAATACCGAAAAAGAAAGGAAAAGGGTTGAAAGAAGTCCGAAAAAAAACTGTACAACTTTTCAAATTGGAGACATGGTTAAGAATGCAGGTTATTGACTAGGTTAACTCTTACAACCTGTTCGTCACAAAGTATATTTGCTAGGTAAGGTATTATAGAACTTTTATACTTTTGCTTGCGTGCATGGATTTTAATGTAATTACTTCTCATTCTACCAGAAGATATACAAGGAGAAAGATATGAGTGATGGGGATGATTAGTATCTGATAAGATAACATCTGTCAGGAGTTTGCATGACTTTAGATGTCTATCCACAATCATATTAATTATGACCTCAAAAGATTCACCACACACCTTGCTAACTGCCTTTAGTACTTACTCTCCGTAATATAGTATGCTTGTTTAAATATTATCATCATACATGTGGATCATATTGTCGATCTACACGAAAATTGGTATTTACTTATTTCTAAATGTCGATAAATACATTTATTACATGTAGCATTCATCCTAAGTTTATCTAAATTTATTACTGAAAACCAAAGAAAACTGAATAATTATATTATTCTAGCACTGAATTTATCAAAAGTATGTATCTACCAACCCACCAGGGATTGACCCAAGGACCTCTAAGTCTCATGGAGAATGCTTAACCCCAAATGAGATTAATCTATGTAAAATTGCAAGAATAATTTTCATCAGTCTACACAAAATCTCTTCAGATGTATCAATTAAGCAAGAAGCATTAAAAAGCCTTATGCATCAGATCAAACTCAAAGTAGAAACTGTATTGTGTAATTCAACAGTTGAACAAATTAAGTGATATCACCTATCTTTTCATAAATGTTGACTATTCATGAATAATATACATATTGAGCATTATTTTTCTATTTAGTAAAACTGATAAGTAGAGATGTCCTTTTTAAGAAAAAATATTAGCTATTATCTTCTAACGTAACTGCAAAAAAGTTAAGTAAGATAGATTTTCCATATATTGTAATGTAATTCGATTCTCAACAGTTCAAGTGGATAGTTATACAAAATCATAGACTACAAAATGCCCTGATACGGTCGACATTGGGGAGAGTCAGCTCTCTCTCTCTCGGAATGCTCTCACATAGCCACGTGAATACAGAAACTGCCGGAAAAGTCCTACTCACTGACTTCTCGTGGTGACTACGTTGTTTACGAAATTGAGAGGACGAAAAGTGAATGTCCTGTGCTTTGACCGGGTTGGTGGATTTGGAGGATTCACCTATGGGAACTGGAAACACTGATTCCAAACCAATGGTGCACATGGGACCCAGGATCCTGAGGTAACAAATGGCATATGAACCAATTATTGGTCATCGACTACCATGTGACTGCATCTCCTGACGTCGCTTCACTGCTTATGGGTCAGACCTTTAGGTCGAGGGTTCCGGATGTGGCACCTTAAGAAAACTACCTGGTTCGGTTTGAGCACTCAGGTAGTACCACAGCCCACACACTAATCAAGTTACTTGTGTGGCGCATATATATTTGGTGCCCCTTTGTACCAATATTTGCGTTCAAATAAATAAATAATGAATAAACATTGCGATTATATGCAAATAAAAAATACACAATATCGTCGACTAAATTGAAATATGATCTCTTCATATACTATAAATTGAATGAAGTTGAAAATACGGACCATTGGATTTTAACTCACCCTCACTATTGTATCTTGTCTACTAAGATAATGAAAAGTTCAAAGTTTGATCTTTGATCAAATCATGAATATCCATATTTCAGGAGTTCCATACTAGAACGAAACATCTATTCAGTGCTTTTCGCCTGTCAATAGCTAATTATATTTTACTCTATACTGTTAGCTATTGTCAAAATGAGCAATCTCTACAATCCTTCTATCTTAATACAACCGATATATTTATTGAATTTCGTGAAAATCATTTTTAATCTAATCCATTATAGAAAGCATCTGATTGAAACGTGTAAATAAAAGTGTCTAAAATTTCTACGTCATTCTTTGTTTTCATCAAAATAATGTAATCAGTCATATAATTTTACATTTCAAAATTCTACCATTTAAGATATGAACTAGTCGCTTTTTATTTGTTTATTGCTTTGAAGAGAACAATAAAGAATAATACCGAATTGAATACTAATTTTAGAATACTACTATGCTTTATTTTCAATCTGTAATTATTAATATCTACTTTATTTGTTTTCTGTATTCCTTTAAAATCAAGCATTTGTCTACACTATCTTATTTCCTACTAAAGTGTACATGTCTTCACAACTAAACCATCCAGCTTAGAGAACAAAACTCCTTCAAAAACATGTTTTCATATTAATGAAAATATAATTATCTAAAGGGGGTTTTCTGGAGATTTTAGTAATCTTATAGTTGAATTCATGAGTCAATTAAAGATAGACCATCATGAAAAACCTGAAAGTGCTAGACTGCTATCAGAAGCCAGCTCAGTGGTCTAGAGGTTAAGTGTTTGCGCGCAAGACCGGTAGGTTCTGGATTCCAACCTCGTGGGCAGGGTCGTGTGTCCCCGTTGCTGAGGAGTCCCAAGCTAGGACGAATCAGTCGTTCAGTGTTTCTAAGTTTTCCATGGTGGTCTAGCATTAATTGACTCATGGATTCAACTATAAAAACATAATTGTCATCAATCGAAACAGTATCTATCTATATCATCTAGTTGACGTTAAGTGTGTTTTCGCTCATGAAAATTAATTCTAAATTTTTATCAATCTAATAAATAAAATTATTGATTTAACAAATCATTCAACTAGTCACATTGATAAATGCTTCGAAAAGTAACGGTGACACTCTCAGGTCATTGTTTTAATGTAGTTATTGTTAAGTTTGATCGATAGACGAACCCACCAATGATAATATAAATAATGAATTACATTTAGTAACCGGCTAGTGATTAATTAGAGGTCAACTTTATCACCATTATTATTATGATTAATAACGTTGATATTTATTTTTCTTATAAATTAAGTCTCACTTTAGGACAACTGAACGTTTTATCTATTAATTGTATCGATCACACATAATTAAATTGATGATAATAGAATTATAATCAGAGAGGGGTTTTTTGGAGATTTTAATAATTTCAATAGTTGAATTCATAAGTCAATTGAAACTAGACAACCATGGAAAACCTGAAAGCATAAGATGGTCGTCTCATTCTAGTATGGGACTCCTCAACATTCCAATGATAATTGGACTTTTGAAGAAAAGCTATTGATCAACTAACTGGATATATTTAAAGGAATTATGGTTAGCCACCTACCAGCATTCTCCATCCAACTCTATTCTGAGCAATCCTTTCCAGCTGTTTTCAATTGTTATTCATTCTTTTCATATCTGCTTCCAATTCTCGGAGCAGTGTGTTCTTTGATTTTCCTCTTTTCCGTTTCCTTTCAAGATCCCAAATTAGCGCTTGCTTCGTGATGCAGTTTGATGATTTCCGCAATGTATAGCCCACCCAACTCAAGAATCTTTTCCTGATATCCTCTTCAACTGGAAGCTGATTTGTTCTCTCCTATAGCAGGCTGTTGCTGATGGTATCTGGACAACAGCCGAATACATAATACACATAAAATATTTGATGAAAGTAATAGAAACGAGTTACTTACCGGATTGTAAATAGCTGGTTGAGAAAGGAACAAGAAATTACAAAACAATCAGTTAAAATATACGTCTAGTCACCGTATCATACAACTTTAATTATACAGCATAGTATTTTTGGTAGTTTGAGGAAGTTTCCAGGAAACTTGGCATACAGATTTAGTACTGGTTAACACTCATCAGTTAAATTAGAATTACACACATACATTGCTGATAATGATTACCTAACACAATTCTGTGGATGCAAGGAAACTTAACGTCTGTTATATCAAGTTACTCAAACTAGTACCCACTTAGTAGGTTTATCTATAGCAGTCATTTGATAGTTAGGATCACACAATAATAAGTAATTAGTTACTACTCTGTGTTTACTTTGTGAAGATCTGCTAACCGTTGATTATTGATTTATACTCATAAGTGGTAAATCCAAGAAAGAAGAATATATTGTTATCACTAAATACTTCATGTATTTGAGAAACAACTGTCAAGAAAACCATACACATTAGTAAGTATGACACAAACATACACTTCTGGGTCAAAATAAAACGATTTACATTTCAGTTAATTTATAATCTAATGTATTCAGCTAACTAATTGTAAGTTGAAATAGAAGATGGTGACTCATAGTCTTTCATATTTGGTTACTAAAATATATTTTAATACAAATAAAAATAGTTATCTGAAAACATGTAAACATAAATGTCAATGTTAATTAAGCACCAACGCTCGAGTATCATGATTATTACAATTTTTAGACATGAGATCATATTTACTTAATTGAGTAGTTCAAATAAGTATCATATATGCTTTAAATTAAAAATTAAGTGAATTTTAATAGAATAATTACCATGGATTTATATGAATAATAAACGAATCGATAATAAATACAGTTACAGTTCTTTAAGAACCAGCATCAATAAGGGCGATTATAAAAAGGATGATTATCAAAAAGGCATTTGTAAATAAAAGTGAGCATTGAAAGGGAGAATAACACTTTTAGTCATGTAAAATGTGTTGGATTTATTTTCTGTTGTGAAAAACTTTATTATAACGGACAGTCTGGTAGAGGAGTAGGATAGTGGCTTTAGCTAACTTATGGGTGCCACTCATCCAAGCATATGGAAATTTATTGATGCTTTGAAAAAGGAACAAAGTTTAAATAGGTCGAACATCGAACAGTTTTTTGCAGGAATCCGGCAACTGCACCTACAGAGACAGTATTAGAAGGTAGTAGTATGTACTAAACTGGTCGAAGAAGACTAAGAAAACAGATTGACACTAGACTATCTACAAGGAATAGCATGATTTGAATGTACACATATGAACATGCTACACTGTGCTATGAAAAGTTTATAACGCATGTAACATTTACATCTTTATTAAACTGATGTCCACCCCATTTTAATGATCTCTTTCGATTTATAATATTCAGTCAGTTTATCTACTGTGGGAATTATTTTATTGTAGTAATAAGTCACCCTTTTAGGGTGGAGGTGTGGAGGAGTCGTGGTCAGAATTTCAAGAGTCTATGTCACAAACTTACTGACTTAAGTCTATTACGCGTATTAGTCAACAGAAAAATACAAAGATTAGTGTGCAACTTCAAGGATTAAAATAAGGTTGCGTAACGAAAGAGGAATACAAGAAAATAATAGGACAAAACTAAATGTAGGGAAGATAGTTATCCACTTATAGAGTATAAAAAGAATGAGGAATAAGTAAAAACACGGTGATAACTACAAATAACTAATAATTAAAAATACGAACATAATGTATCAATATCCGACTGACTATGTGGGGAAACTTGGGTATAAGAGTTACAATATTACGACAGCTTGATCTGACACTTCTGGACATATAACTCAGGTCTGAAATTATGAACTACTAACACCTCTGAAGAGAAGTCATCTATAAGATGTTACTGTAATGTAAGCGGGTTTGTAAATTAATCTATATAATATGAATAACTGTTTAAACGTCTCTGCTTGTCAGACATCTATCTGAATATTGTTTTGTCTAAATTAAATGATAATCTAACTTAAATACATACTTCATTCAAAGAGAAGCGTGTGTTGAACATTTAAAACTAATTTGACATGAAATTCACCAATCAGTTCTCAAGCATTTTTGAAACATCTCCTCTAGATACATTATCCTCTAGTTGTTCGAAATAGACATGATAAAGCATGACTGAAGTCATCGAAACAACAAATTGTTATCAAATTCGAAGTTACAGTATTCGTTGACAGCAAACTCTTCATTAGTGAATTAATAAACTAATTTTTTTATTGTTTATAAAGTACAGAGAGCGAATTGAATATATTTCATATCATGAGAAATGTTACTTCCCTGTTTCAATGCTGACCTTTCTTTATCTGTGCCTTTTTGATGGTCGTCTTTTCGACAGTCGCCACTACTAATCTGCGCTGATACTAGTGTGAACTATATATACATATATATGGAAAATAAAATAAAAACAATAAATTGATTAGATTGCTTATCCTGAATAGTTCAACAACAGAATAAATAGTTAACGACAAGAGTGAAAGTAAGAGAGAGGGTATTCATTATGAAATGTATATAATTTAAAAGTATTATATATTACCTTTCTATTTTTGTCAGTTGTCAGAACTATTAAGACAGGATTATATTATTATTATTATAATAATAATAATAATAATAATAATAATAATAATAATAATAGTGGTAATAATAATAAACTCAAACAATAACAAATTATTGATATTGAAAAGAGCTTTAAAACAATCTGTATTGTATAGAAGTGCTTTCAGATTTTCAATGGTGGTCTAACATTCATCCATTCATGATATCGATTAGAACTCTACAATCTACACAACCCTATACTGATATAATTAATTATCAATATATAAGTTAACTTAAGTATATATATTCAAAATCACCTCTGGTCACTATATGATTAGAACGGGTTACTAATCAGATAATAATTCAAATTGATTCGCCATATTAACAAGTACCAGTTCCCAGCCCGTGAAAATTAATAATCTTAGCATAAAATTTTATTGTTTCTTTTCAGTAGTGCAATGATTCCTGGAAGCAAATACACTAGGGATATATTATTAGTAAGATTCCATTACTTGGAATAAATTTCGTTCAGGAAACATGCAGTCATCTGAACAAACAATAATTAAAATCAACTATGTTATCTCTGGATTGTGTTATTACATAAATAAATAAGGATTGTTACAGAAGAATCTACTTCTATCATGCAATTAGTCAGTTAGTCCCATATGAACATTAAACCTCTTAAAATTATGTATCGGTCGAAAATGTCATATCAGTATAACAAGAGAAGTGATCAACACTGTCAAAATCCAAGAAGTTGAAATAATATTGTAGTGAACGAGAACACACATGGAGACAATTGAATGTATTTGAACACAAAATTACAGAACTTCATAGTAAAATCTGAGAACCATACAGTGAATACTTAATTGGTAAAATGTCATTCAATTGTTTCAAACTTGATTGTTCGTTTTGAAAATATCTATCAATCATCTCAGATTTCAATGTTCCTGCTTTCTGTTTCCGTTCTATCCTCTTTGATCTTCTTGAACTTCTGCTACCAGACATTCTATTCCTGACCAACGTTATATACTACTTATGTCGATATAAGTAGCACACATCACAATATCAGTATCGATTATAGTGAAATAAACTAAAAAAAAAGAGTGTAGCTTGAAAATAACAACTGAAATCATGATACACATAAGTATAAAATAATCTTGAAACTCAAGGGTCAAAGCACAATGACGACCAAGAAAAATTGAAGCCTTTATAATTACGTTTAATTCATGATTATACTGGCATAACTCCGTAGTCCACCAGTAGGTATTAACCATAAAACTATATAATTGATGTATCAAAAACAAACTTAAAAATTAACGTGTCAATTATGTAAGTCAAATATTTTCGTTTAAAAAAAAGAACATTCAGTCATGTGAAGAGTAAGAGAGAGTAAATAGGGAAATAATGGACATGAGAAAATTCCTTAATATTAATTACAAAATATAAATGTGTAGATTATATATAATTTGTTAGTTTATTCAATGATATTTTCAGTTTTCTTATATTGTAAATGCCATTTCCTCTATCAGGAAATATTGAATAAGTTAGGTCAGGTGAATGTAGTGATATATATATATATATATATATATAGTGGTTTCATGTTTAGTTAGGAAATGCTAGTTTTTCATCACCTGAATAGCTTTACATGTTCATTACACATTAGAGGTATAAAACTTTGCTTTTCATCAGAAACCCATATGCACGATGTGGGCGTGAGTTTGAATCTCACCTACGACACATAATTTGCCCTTAAATTCCCTGGCACGGTTGAGGGTGGGGAGAGTCAGCTCTCTATCTCAAAATGCTTTCACATGGCCATGCGTATACAGCCACGGCCGGAGTAGTCCTTCACACAGCCTTCTCGTGGTAGGGCTGTTGTTTACGAAATTGAGAGGACAAAAAGCGAATATCTGGCGCTTTAACCGAGGTTGGTGGACACGGAGTCTGTCTAGGGAAGTTGGATAACCCTAATTCTAAACCAATGGTGCATATGGACTCGAGGTTCCTGAGGGAACAAATGTCATATGAGCCAATCATTGGTCACCAGCTACCATGGTACTACATCTTCTCACGGTGCATCACTGCCTTGTGGGTCAAACCTTTAGATCAAAGGCTTGGGGTGTGGCCCTCTAAGAAAACCACCTGTTTCGGTCTGGGCACCCGGGCAGTATCACAGCCCACACACAAATATAACGATAATAAAAATGATGGTATTTACTGAAAACTCTATTCTCACTTCGATTTACAGTCAAACAATTCACATTATTATCATTATTATTACTATTTACTACGTCATTATTCACTCTCTTTCATTCTCGCTCTGTCTATCCTTACTTTTCGACCTATATAGCAGCTCGCCTATAGTGGAATCTCGGTTCTATCTAAACGTTCTCGAGTCACTGCCTAGTTGAAAATTGTATACTCCCACCAAATACGAATACTTAAGCAGTTTTTCTGAAACCACGTGCACCATTCAAACTGGCTGACTTCAACGTTCGCACACTTATGCAGGTCGGACAACAGATTGGGCTGGCTATGTCTTTGGAAAGTCTTAATATCGATGTTTGCTGTCTATCCGAGACCCGTATTCAAGACTCTGGTGAAGTACTACAAATTCACTCTCCATCTGTCGCTTCGAAAAGCTTGTTTTACGTGCGCTTATCCGGGGACCCTGTGGCATCTTCGTCTGGTCTTGCTGGCGTTAATGTCGCACTAAGCCTAGAGCTGAGGCAGCACTAGTCGATTGGGTCCCCAATAACAGTCCCTTCTTACGTGCTGTTAGATTAGAAAGTTCCATCAAAGTGAGAAGAAATCGGCGTGAGAAACGATGTCTTTTCGTCATCTCCGCCTATGCCCCGACAGATTGCAGCCCAGATGCAATCAAGGATGAATTCTACCACCAGTTATCTGTCCTTCTCCAGAAAGTGCGCTCGACAGATATTGTAGTACTAGCCAGAGACTTGAATGCTCAGGTCGGGCGTCTAGGCACAGAAGAGAGTCGTTAAGGTGGCCGATGGGGACTCGTTGGTCGCAGGTCAGATAACGGGGACCGTCTACTGCAACTGTGCACAGACCACAACCTGTTTCTGGCTAGCACTAACTTCCGGCAAACTCATCGCTGATGTGCCACCTGGCGTCCTCCCTCTGCATCTCAAGCCTGGACTCATATTGATCACATCGCGATCAGCTACCGCTGGCGTGGTTGTGTACAAGACTGCCGCTCCTTTTGGAGTACCTATCTGGACTCTGACCATGCCTTGGTCTGCGCCAATCTTGCCTTACTTTTCAGTGGCCAACGAAGTGACCGCCACCAAAGAATTGGTGTCAGCAAGTTGGTAGCAACTTTTTTTGATAGTAGGTATCGAACCGAGCTAGCTTCTAGGCTAGCTACCATTCCACCAAAAAGTATAGATGAGCATTGCTTGTAACTTCACGACGCCATCACTATGGCGAATAAAACTGCATGCGGCTTCGCGAAACGTCCCGCTTATAAGCACTGGGTTTCTTCTGGTTCCTTACAACTCATTGAAGCCCGTCGGTCTACTCCGGGTGACCGTGAGTTTGACCACAAAGGAAGGATGTTACGTAAGGAAATTGGGCAAAGCTTGCGTAAGGACCAAGAAGCCTGGTGGTCGAAGCGTGCTAATGAGCTGGAAGCAGCGGCTGCATCTGGTAACTACCGGAAACTCTTCCAACTCATCCGATCCACTGGCAGCAAGAAGTCTTGTGTGAGTGAAACAATCTTCGAGGATGACGGGATGCCAATCACTAACATCCATCGACGTCTTGGACGATGGGCAGGATTTTTCGAAGGGCAGTTCAACTGGCCTGCTTCTCCGGCAACATCGGTCAGACTATTGGCTTCCGTCATACCTCGTGGGTTGTTCAAAACCCGAGAAAGATTGGCTCGCGAGGAGCACGCTGGGTTTCGTTCTGGTCGAGGATGTATTGACCACATCTTCACCCTCCGCCAAATGTTAGAACACCGCCATACTTATCAAAGGCCAACAATCGTAGTGTTTCTTGACATCAGGGCTGCCTTCGATTCGTCGGATAGGACTGTTCTCTGGGATTGTCTATTGAAGAAGGGTGTGCCTGAGAAGTTTATTAACGTCCTAAAGGCCTTATATGCAAACATCTCAGGTAGAATGAGGGCATACAACCACCTCTCTCCATTGTTCCATTCGAGTAGTGGGGTTAGGCAGGGTTGCCCAATCTCACCATTCCTCTTCAACTTTGCCATCGACGACATTCTGGAAACAGCTCTGATGGATGTAAGTAATGGTGGTGTGGATCTGTTGCCTGGAGAAAGACTTCTCGACCTTGAGTACGCGGACGATATTGTCTTACTGTGCGATAATGCCCAAGGCATGCAATCCGCACTTAATCAGTTGGCAATCAGTGTCCGTAGGTATGGTATGTGTTTTGCACCTTCGAAGTGCAAAGTACTTTTACAAGACTGGCAGGATTCTAATCCTTTATTCACCCTGGATGGTGAGCAGATAGAAGTAGTCGAGAGGTTCATGTATCTAGGTAGCTGCATAAGTGGTGGTGGTGGCGTGAATGATGAGATCAATGCACTTATAGTGAAAGCCAGAGCGGCATGTGCCAATCTGGGCCATCTTTGGAGCCTTCGTGATGTTAGTCTGGCTGTAAAAGGTCGGATCTACAACGCGTCGGTGACAGCAGTTTTGCTCTATGCTTGTGAAACCTGGCCTCTCCGAGTTGAGGACGCTAGACGACTTTCTGTGTTCGATCATCGCTTTCTCCGAAGGATTGCTGACATTCAGTGGCAACACCATGTCAGTAATGCAGAGGTTCGGCATCGTGTGTTCGGGTACAGAGATGATAATGCGATTGGTGTCACCATCTTGAAACACCGACTTCGGTGGCTTGGACATGTTCTACGAATGTCGCCCCAGAGAATTCAACGTCGTGCATTATTTGCCGACTCTGGGACTGGTTGGAAGAAGCGGAGAGGTGCTCAGTTTATGACATGGTGTCGATGTATGAAAGGGAGCTGTCTTCTGTTGGTCCTTCACGACACCCTGGTTGGGGTCTGAGAGATGGAGCTACACCGTGGCTAAAGACGTTATCAGATGTGGCTCAGAATAAAAGCCAGTGGCGATCCTGCTGTAACCTTCTTTTACTTTCTTCATAAAAAGTGGTTGTATCTTCCTCAAATGAATGAATTCTTTCTGGTTGTACCCTTCCGTTTCCCTCATTATTAATACTACTACACCACCTTACACTAACCTGTGGTCGTTATTGTTCTCTCCTGTTTTTTTCTCATACGCATCATACATTCTTTTACTCTTAGAATTCTCATTGTTGTGTGCGGCGCATATATATTTGGTGCCCCCTCGTACCAATATTTCTGTGTTCAAATAAATAAATAAATGGTTCAGATTCTATCAAAACAGCACTCTTTATTTTCCTCCCAACTTTGAATTCATAAATGCCTTTCTACAGAGTAATTTTTAAGTATATTTTCAATACTCAATTTTATTAACATTGTTGATACATTATTTCGATTCTTATGGTATTTGTATTTTTTAAATTTGTCTTGTCCTGTTAATGTTGTATTTTAAGTTTAGATAATGCATATTATGTAGTAGGCTCGACGTTTATGACAGATTGACTATTATCTGCAGCCGAGAAAGGTTACTTCATAAATGTATTTTAAAAACTGAAGATAAAAACACATAAATTTTCGCTTCCTTTTAGATTAGCTCAATGTATAAATATGCGCTATATACATAACTAAAAGATACACATCAAATCGCCTCGTGTTGTTCACCATGAGACAAACTGAATGTTCACATCTGATTACGGGACAAGTCGTAGGTCAGGTCGATCTCTATCGAAAACCTATGTTAGTTTATGAAGCACAGCATCACGATCTTAAGAATACTGCGAGCTCTAAGTTCGATTTTGGTTGGTAAAAGTTTAATGTGGTTGGAAATAACATTGAGTAACGACCGTATGTAACAAAACAGTCAAAAGAATAAGTGATGCCTCGTGAGGTGGGAAGACTACTTCATTTATTCAATTTATATAACTTGACGTGGCATATCGAAGAATAATTAAAATACTTCTTTTATCTTAAAAGACTCATATTATACGGTTGAAATACACAGCTTAACTAAAAGACTTCATGTAAAATCCTTTTTTCACTGGAACGAATGAACTTATAACGATAAATCACACCTTTCAAGAGTATGGATAATCAAAATGTCGAAACGAGATAATGTAAACGTATTTCATGATTCACAAAAAATATTATTCAAAACTACAACAACCGCAAATCCAGTGCTTTTGAAAACCATTTACTTCAATTTAAAAAAACCTAAACACAACCCTGTATGTAAACTGAAAATAATACGCATATCAAACGATTAATCTCACTTAATTATCCGTTAACAGATATTATATCAATTTCAATAGTTGAGATCATGAGTCAATTGAAGCTAGACCACCATCGAAAACCTGGAAGCACTGGACGGGTATTTCGTCTTACTGTGTGACTCCTCAGCAGTACACATCTATGATCCCGCCTCGCGAGATTTGAACCCAGGACCTGTCAATCTTGCGCATGAACGCTTAACCACTAGACCACTGAGCCGGCATCCAATGGTGTCAATGTCTAACTTCAAATTAGGCGACATATTATATTAACCGAACATTTATTTATAAGCTAACTTAGTGAAGATTTTATTAAATTAATAAACAATAATTGTTTTATTGCTTCGTTTATTTCGTTCGTAGAACATTTCTAGAGTAATTTATACAATGAAGCAATTGAAAATAAACCAAATGGAAAATACGAAACAAAATAAATTGAAGATAATGCAACAACAAAAAAGACGAACTCAACTTTAACATCAATAAGCTAAACCTCAAATAAATAAACAACTGGATACATTACGTTGAACTAGCTACTAATTACTCAGTGAAGAGATGGTCAGGATTTTATAAAATCCTACAACGAATAGGAGAAAATGACAAGAATGAATAACAGTAGAGTAAAAAAAGAAGAAAAGTTGAAGTTTAATAGACAATAAAATCTTCCATATATACTATAAGGAATATAAGTTACACAGGTAATTTTATGAATGTTAATGACAAATAGAAAAGTGAGATATTACCGAGAAACAAAGATTACAATTTTATCCTTCCACCCTTCCATAAATACAAATGATTGAGCAACTATGCGAAATAGTATCAGATTGAAATAAGTAAATATTCTATGCAGAGACACATAGAGAGAGAGAGCACAGAATATATGAAAAGGTGATTGTTCCATGACTTTGTAATACGTGTCATTTCTTAGATAAATTTTGTAATAATATTTCAACATCAAGCCGTTAAAATATCATTTAAAACAATATTTGGTACAATTCCATTAGCCATGAAATAAACAGAAAAAATATCGGATCGGTTACAAAATCACGGACGAATAACAGGTAACTAAAAGACAGTGTATTTCTGAAAAGTAATTAAGAAAATTGAAAATGTAATAATGGAAAACCAAACTCCAACCCTTTTTCTTCACGTTCTACAATAATAATAATGAGGCGTAGAAATAAAAGACAAAGACGTGATATATATAAGGAAAAAGACCACCAATGCATTCGTTGAGTGTTTTTTTCTTTCGAAGACTAATTACAGGGAAGTATAAGACAGAGGGGTAGGACAGATGAAGATCTAATTGATTTCATGTAAATAAATTTAAAAAAGAAAACTATGAAAAACAGAAAGCCATGCAATTTTCAAGTACCATATACAAACACATTCATATCGTTATTATCACGGCGAACATAATGTTTATCAATAAGCCATTCTAATACTTCTTTAATTAATCGTTTCGATGGAACAAATTGAAATCTTAATAGATCAACTAATTCTTGATATAATTCATTATGATGTAAACGTTTACGTGTTTTCAATAATTTAATTATGCCCTCTTGTGCACGTAGTTGACGTAATTCCACGATAGCCATACTTTCTTCTTCATTTGTTATTTCATGAGTTAATTGGAGTCGACCAATCAGATTGATTCTTCGTCGATTTTGAACTTTGCCCATTTTCCTATAAAAACAAAAAGAACATTAAGAATGTATAGAGAAAATGAAGCGTGTAGTACATTCAGTGTAATTTGTTGCCGGTTCATTGATGCAAATTAACTGCCACCAGACAGGAAGGTCATGGGTACGATGGCCGACAGGATCATGTAAGTGTAATGGCAAAAGTCACATACTAGGAAGAAACAGTTGTCTAGAGATTTCTGCTTTTTGATGGTTATCTAGCTAAGATCAATCTATGATCCGGACTAAGAAATTTAACTGAACCCTTGAAAATATACCAAATCAGCCTGTCATGTTGATTTAATACGAACTGCACTGTGTGAGGGTGAGTGATACTACCTAGTAGTTCAGGTCTAGGTAGCTGGCACGGCTTTAGAACCCGAAACTTAGTGATTGAAAATCGAAAGAATTCATCGCTCTACGTTTGAATATGAACACATTTTCTGTCAGTTTCCAATTATCTGTATTTGTTTGCCTGGTCGCTCTATTTCAAGTTCTGCCAGCTGTCCTAAATACACATTTTTACAAACATTTTCAATTGATTATTAGCCTTCTGTTATCTGTTCGGAAGAGTTCGGGTCATTAAACATTGTACGGTAACATACAGAGGCAACCTTTCCAGTTAGATAGAAAACTAAAATCTCAACTCCTTCAGTTATTAGTTACGTTTGATGTACAAGTCCCAAAGCCACCGTTTCAATACACAGATAAGACTGATTATTAGAAACTGAGCGCTGTCAATAAATGATCAGAGATTTTATAGTTAAATAGCAACGACTTTTAATTGGGTGACGACGCTAGAGATTGAAGTACAACAGTGTCAATGAGATTATGATTAGCTGTAGTTTGATAAGCAAACAAATCAATATTTGACCACTTCCATTCGCAAATCGCTTAATTCATTAGAAAAGAAATATTTTATGACAATCAATATAAGCCAGCTCGAATAGTCATGTATATAAAACCTTGCCTTTCATAATAATCCAAAGTTAAATTGAAATTTAAAACAATTGACCTCTCAGAGCAAACAAAACTGAATACTATGTTATGATTAGATAGGATAATTGTTTGCCTTTCATTCAGTTTCACAATAAATAACAATTATTACATTCCCCGATATAAAGAAGGTATTTGATACTATCAGTAGAGCAGCTTTGTAACATCGTCTGTCAGTGAAACGTATTTCAGTTTGCTGTTACAAAATGTTTGATTTAAACAATATTCATCACAGTTATCTACCCTGGGTATTTTTATTCAACTTCATAAACACAACTCTGTCGTCTGACATTTTAGAGATCAATATATTACATAAAGGTTCCCTCATTTACTTAAACGTTTTTCGTTTAGGTCACAACACTGATAAAATATGGCCTTCTACACACCTAAAACAACTCTGTTATTCAGTTGCAATGTGATCACAACTGAATAACGACCCAGTGAAGTTACATGGTGTAATAGAACTAGCGAACAATCTCTCTCATTAGCACTATTTCGAAACCGTGAATTTAAACAATAAACAAAATAACTCAAAACTTGAATAGTTTAGATTAAGTGCATCAGTAAACTTCATATATATCATTAGATAAACAAATTAACGTAAATATTTTCCACAATACAAGTTGTCTTTCATATTCAAATATTACGGATAACTTACGTATTTGTAAATTTTAAATTAAGCCAGAATTCTGTTTTAGCAGTGAATTGTTTTTCAGAGCTTACTTTAGGAGAATAACAAATAATCTGTTGTTCCAATTTAGGATGTTCACATAGTGACTAAAAAGGATGGAAAAAATATATACAGAATATAAAGATGATAATCAAATATGACACTTAATAACAGGACAATATGTAAATGATATACGAAACGAAAATGTGACAAGAAAGAATAAACACCCCATGAAGTACACTATGTAATAGTCTAAATCAAACTACCATTGAATGGATAGTTGCTTCTTACTAATGTTGGAACATTTATCTCATTAAGTGTGTATATCTGTTAGTGTGCCTAGAATCTCTCTACACAAAACATCTCTTAAACACACACATGAAATCGTAGTGAACACTTAAATGAATTAAATCAAATTTGAAGGAAGAAGGAAAACAGTCGAACTAGCGAAAAAAGAAGCTTAAGAGACATACTGCTGTGATCGTTATTCTTATTATTTTTTCTGCACATAAATAACAAGATATATTCTTTTTCAAGAGTAATACAATCAGATAGTATTCAAGCAAAAAATTCAAAATGGTAAGATCTTTTTTTGACATTGACACAACATATTTTCAGCGTATGAGGGGTTGGATATACATAGTGTATTAGTGTATATCGTCATACGATATTGTTACTATATATAGTCATTAAAATTGAATGATCCTAAAAACGTTATAAGTATCTTAGTATCGATATGTTTGAATAGTGAAAAACAAATAGTTAATTGCCGAAAAATTCTCATCATATTAAAACACAAATATATGAACGAAGAATATTCCTTTCAGTAAATTTTCTTCCGGTTCTACAATTATATATTCAAATAAATAATCCAATAAATGACCAAAATTAAGGCAAAATACATCGTTTAAAATTATAGCATGTGAATTAAAGATTGTTAGTAATAGAAAATCAAATCAAATCGTTAATGTTGGGTTAACTAATATAAAGTGTTGGTTTGAATAAACTTATATGTCAAGTGAAATTGTAAGATAATTGACCATTAACACGAGAATACTTTAGACGGTTGAAGTAATAGCTATTCAGATCAAAACCCGGAGCTTCGCTCCTAAAAGAAATACATCCAACCGCTCCATTTGTGGTGTATGATACTTATGTTGACAGATATAAGTTGTATGCAACACAAATCGGAAGAGCGATACCAGGCAGCAGAAGATTGAGAAGACCAAATTGAATAGAACAGGAATGTAGACAGAGAGCAATTTTAATAACAACAGAATTGAAAGAATCATAAAACATGTAAAGGACAATTGAAGGAAGATGTGCGGATAATATACTGAAAGTATGGTTGTCATCTTTTGTGTAAGCACTCTGTAATTTCGCATTAAACAATAAATTGATTTTCCCCATCTGTGTTTTCATTCATATCACTTTCACCTTGGTCAATTTCTGGCCTAATGATTTAATAATCACTTTTTATGATATGGTGACGTATTTTGATTAATGTTCATCTTCATAGCTTACACTTATCTTATTCACACACTTATCATTGTTACTGTTCTCATTATTATCATAACATTTGCAGACGCTTTAGGTAATTTATTCAGCACCCACCTATATTTACTAATTCATACCTAATTCATATTATTCTACATATAATGTGCTTTCTTATTACTAATTACATTATTCTCTCTCTCCCATCACATGTTGACCATATTTAGTTTGATCATTTTTCTCGCCATTTCACTTTAATTATCAACTTATTCAAGTCAACATTTCATATTAGTTAACCCAACATAAACGAGTAGATTTTATTTTCTATTACAATCACATGCAAGGCGGCCTGTTGAGAATATCTGGGCTACCTGTTCCTACCATCTATATATATTTCAAAGTTATCTGTATTTTGTTTGTTTCAACAGATCATTATGTCAATTAATTGCACAACCTATTCAGGTGAGTTTGTGAACATGTTCACGACATTTCGTTGTACAAGTTAGGAAAGAGCACAATCAGAGACATTGTAGTTGCTAGTAATATACATCGAAAAGACTGTGCATTGTTCGGATGTGGATTCCTAAATTGCTAACATCTAATTGGCGGTCACTCAATATATATATATATATATATATATATATATATATATATATGTATATATTTAAACGATGTATTTTGCCTTAATTCTGGTCACTTATTGGATTATTCATTTGAATATATAATTGTAGATGCTGAAGAGAATATATTGAAAGGAATATTCTCTGTTCATATATCTGAATGCTTTAATTAGTAAGTTTATAAAATGAATTGTGTTTTTCTAGTCTAGATATGTTTTTAAATATCAATGTATGGGAAATTTTGATATAAAACAGATTATCTGGTACTTTTATAGGCGACGTTAATTAGAGAAATTGAAGACATGCGAATAGTTGAATTTGTAGTAAAGGGAATTATAAATTATTTTTGTATGTAATCGTCGGGAAATAAGTTTATAATTATGAAAATTGGAATTTTTATCATACTGTCTCTATAAGAAAGACTCCGACAGTTATATAATGGTTATCCTAGTAGAGAAGTGAGTTTAACGCTTGATTACAGTAATTTGAATAAGGAATGCATTCATCTAATCTTAAGCCATTTTTATTATCCAAACTCGTCAGTAATTGATCACTATAATCGCTCCTCTACACACGAATCAGTTCAACAGTCAGCGATTTCACGAACTGATGTGTTCATGTATTTTCCTCAACCCAACACTAGTGCTGTCCACTTAGAATAAGTCGTATGTCACACAGAGCAAATGTATGTATGTCTATAAAGTAAAAGAAATTATAAATGTATGCACAACTATGTTTCAATCTGAATTTATTATTAAATTCTTATTCAACAGATATGATATATTGGCATGAATTAAACTCAACCTTAAGTAAACTTTCTCCACCTATATAACGCATTAGGTGAGTATCACTTCCGTGACAAAAAATTATTAAGCATAATAATAATAGTAAATAAATTAGTTTTTTCTACCTCTGTATTATCGTTAAAAAGAGAATTACTTCTTTATAACAACAGACAACTTCTCGAACAATTCAATGATTAGTTGTCTTTAAATAAAAATAAACTTAAAGTATCTTAACATAAAATGATTAACGATAATCAAGAATATTAGAAAACTGATTTAGTTAAAGATAATATTATCAATATATTCAGAATAAATAAAACAAACTACACATAAGACATATAATGTAGTAAACGAAAACTCAATTGAAGTAAACCAATTTATTGCTTTATGCAAAATCAAACAGTAGCTTTGTAAAATATCAAAATTATACATTCAATACATCATTTGCATATTTTCTATTAGTTGTCCTTTACACATTTCATTATTCTTTCAATACTGTTGTCATTCCAATTACTCTTCGTTTTCCTTCCTCTTCTTTTTATTTTATTCTTCTGCTGGTAAGTATTCTACTTCCTATCCCTGTTACATACTATTTATTTCTGTTCGCATAAATAGCATAAACCGCAATATGTATATATTTATATAAGTAACTAATTTAAAACATACCCATAATGTTCGACGAAGATCAACATCTTGTAAACCAGTCGAAGTAAGCAAACAATCTAAATGAAGGTGTTGATCATATCTTCTATTCCAAGCGTATAAAACAACAAGCTGATAAGTGGTCACTTCAAATTCATAACGACCATGATCACTTGTATAAGCCAGTACTCCATGAGATAAATGATGTTGCCATAGAAGACTCCGACCTTGATGTTTCTGACGATAGAAATCTTCAATCTGAAAAGGTTTGGTTGAAGAAAATAATAATAAACATAGTACCTGTAACAAAATTACAAATTATGGGGAAACTTATGAAACAATATAATTAGCTGATATCTTGATAATTAATATTTAATTATAAATATTTAAAGTAAATAATAGTAATGGATGTTGGATACGATTATTAACCAAAACACTAATATGTATTCATATTTAGTAAGTTTGAAAGAGATATAAAATACATTTACAATATTCCATTTGTCACTTAAATTGTTTATTCTGGTTAGCATTTTTCTTATAACAAATTTATCAGAAGGGAGGCTTTATTAATATTTTAGTAATTTGATAATTAAATTCATGATTCACTTGAAGCTAGACCATATTGAAAAACCTAGAAGCACTGAACGGCTGTTTCGTCCTAGTATGCGCACTGCGGAGGAGCCCCATACTAGGACGGAACGGCCATCCAGTACTTCCAGGGTTTCCATGGTGGTCTAGATTTAATTGACTCATGAATTCAATTATTATCGCAAAGTTGTTTTCTACAGAATGGAATTGTTGAATGCATGCTCAACCCTCCTCCCTTATACGGATTTGGGATTGGCAGTAACCCTAGAAGAGCTACAGGTGGTATCTATTGGTATCCATTACATAGTGAAAATATTATATTTTTAATTGATACTTAATACTGATATGTTACATATTCATCAACGTCTTATAAGGTGATCACAGTTATAGCTGGTATAAATCACTGCTAACATTTTAGATTGTGAAATTGTATGATGTGAGGGGGAGTAACATTAAGTCTTTAATAATCTCAAGTAGGTAACAATAAATAAAACTAGACAGAAAAAAAGGATATGATTTTAACTATTAATTTTGTGTGGATATGTGAACATGGTGAAGTTACAGAAAAACTATAATACCAGACTATATAATATTAATGGTAACAATAAAACATCGTATGTGTGCATATAGAAAGCGCCTTGTAAGATATAATAAGTTAACAATGAAGTGTAATGTGAATGAAATAAGATAATGAACATTTTTTTTATTACAATAATTAAAGGTGATGGAAGGGTTAAATGAAACAAATATGAACAAAATCACGAGGATATGCGAGAAAATTAAAGAATAAATAAGTCCATTGAAACATATCCCTAAATCTTCAGAAGGCCGCTCAAAATAACCAGCAATAACTTTACACTCAATTGAATCTTAAAATATAACTAATTAAAATGGAACAAGAATCGTGCAAAAAAGTTTTAGTTCACATTCAAAAAAAGAATAATAACAGCAGAAGCCGTACATATATGGACAAATCCAAACAGTAGTAATAGGTGAGATGGAATAAAGTTAGCTGTCTCATGGTAACTAATAATGAATCAGTCAACTTGAGCTCTTTATTCCATTTAATTTATCACTTGTTATGTGGAAAACAACGATCATTTTCATTTGTCCTAATCAGTTGGTTTACCTGAATAGATAATGACCAATCAATTTGACCAAGATAATAACGCCAAAATTTTCTTTTCTTGTTTATTTATCTTCAATTTATTTGACATGTTTAACTGATGTCATCTATGAAAACTATCTGATTTCATCAAAAATAGTTAAAGGACTTTATTTCTATCAGATCCACTTACACGTACATACAATCTGATTTCGTAACATACTTTTCTGAACTTTTCATATCAATTCATTTTGTAATGGTTGTTTGAATCATCCCATTCATGTTTAGGACTGCAAATGATTAGTCTGTTATTGCCGTATGTGCATCCTGTAACGATTGACTTGATATTGCCTTAAGTCACAAGCATTATAAGCAAAGAAGGATGATGCCAGGACGAGCGTTTCGTCCTACTTCGGACTCCCATCAAATGTCTTATACTCACTGAACCAAATCTTATTTTCAACATTGTCAACATGATTGGATAACCTGTTTGATAATTTTGATGTTTGATTATATTTTCATGAAAAAGTTCAAACCAGACTGCCGAGTGAAATGTTTAATCACTGAGATTAACACAAACATAATTTTACTCATTAAATATTTCTACATTTCGTACTACTCAAACTTGGATTAATTTAATTTGGTTATTTATTATCTGAAGAAGTGGCTTACACTGTGCCACAAAACGTCAACAAAATTAAAAACTTAATTTTTTCACTCATTTGGATATTACAAAAATGTATTATCTTTATTTACAACGATCTACCTAATGCTCAATTTAGTTGAAATTACCAAGACAAAACCTTGATAATGATACCTATTTCTACATTTATAAATGAAATGTGTGGATGAGTTGACAGTGATGGTAATTTGAATGAATTTCTGAGTTATGACACTTTCCCACAAATATTGAATTATATTGTAAGTGAAAATTTAGACCAATATAAATTACGCTCAGATTTTATAAATACGCATATCTGTATGTGTTGCATGTAACTTTAACATTACCAAAAGTTAAGTTACCTGAGGAAGGAAATCTTCTAACTCCGCTGGTAATGAAATAGATGATTGTGGTTGAGGACGTAAAAGCCATGCACCACCGCTCAATATTTTAATTGTTATGATGTCTAGATTTAACGACGGTGTATTATTGGATATGCATGATGTAGAACATTGTGGAGTTATTTTATATTTTTCTTTGAATTCAGAAGTGAGGTCATGTGATATTTTAATATCCTGAAACATTCGACCAAGTTTATTAATTTGTTCAGCTGGCATTCCAACTTCCTGAAAATACAATTTTTGGTGGGAAAAATAAAGTCAGTAAATTAAAGTAACTTAACGCACATAGAAAGAGAGAGAGAACTTATGATTAAATAACTCACAAACTTAATTCTTTCCTTTCAGTATTCATAACTTAATTTTGTAAGTGATTCATTATTCAAACTTAAGAAATTAAGAGGAAAATACTCCTAAGATATTCAAACATCCATGATGACAGTTAATCGTCGTCGAAGTTATTATACCTTACATCATTAGTAGAGTAGTATATGAAATTAACAATCAGATAAGAAGATTAAATGATATTAACTTTATTGAACACCACAATGCGAGAATTTATTATACAAAAGGAAAAAATGAAATTGAAGAAAATAAAGTAAGGAATGTCATTTAACTGAATATTTGGAACAAAAAGAGGAAATGTAAAATAATTACAAGAGAGTTTAAGAACTAATCGTTTCATTCCCTAGAATGGATGCAATGGCGCAGGCGCATCCACTTTTGTGTTCTCTCAAATTCTAATCTACAAAGTACTTCATATCCCTTTTCTCTTTCCAAATTTTTTTCACTGGACTATACTCCTTGAATAACATCTTCAAACCCTAATCTTTCTGATTACTGCTTATACTTTTACTACCTCTACGACTATAGGATTTGAATGGACAATTGTATCTCTGTGCTAATGTTGTAAGGCAACCTGAACTGATGTACGTACGTAAGAAGTACTACGTTGTTGCTGACTGATGTGAAGTGTAGAATCTCACGCAAACGTGCATCAGTTCAAGTTACCATTCCACATTAGCACGGCGAGACAGAGTTATCAAGACCGGAACGATGGGCGACTGAGATCAATTCGGTTAGACACTAGCTAAGATTTCACCCAATCTAACTGCTAATCCTGGACCAACATCCTTGAAAACGTCAGGGGTAATCCACCACGCTCCACTATCCTCTCTCGCTATAGATTGCCTATAGGCCTTTTAAATCTCCCTACAATTTGAAGGACCTATGTCAATTTGTTATTTAGGTTACTTGGAGATGGTGGGTGACTGAGAAGTAACTGAAGGTTGGTTGAACTGTCCTCTAAAGTTTTGTTCACCGGTCCAATCTCCTTGATTGAGAATGAATAATAAACCCAGCTTTTTCCGAGATAGTCTCACTAAAAGCCTGATTTTTGATACATGTTTCTCTGATAAATATGAATAGTTGTGTACTTGTTGGGGTGATCCAGAAATCGCTTGCAAAAGACAAGCAAGCATCAAGAAACACTAAGAAGTGTTTCGTCCAATTAGCGTCTATTTAGAGTCTTGGCCAGAAATATCAAGGTAGCGAAACGTCACATGCGGAAGCTCTGATTGGTTGGCCACTACAGTGCTTCTATGTTTAGTAGCATTCCAGAATATTCCAGCGACCCAAGGACACTTAAAATATTATAAAAACCCTATATTTTCTGTAATAGAATGAACCTTGGAGTAAAGTATTTTCCCTCATACTTGCGTCTTCTCTCTGGTGTTCAAGTCGCTGTGTAGCCCTAGCTTGCGGGTTACCAGAATAGCTTAGGAAAACTAATATAGCATTCAATCGATAAGACTTATCAGTACTGTTACTTATTAAAGCTGCCTTCCCAATCTCCTTTGGTTTCGCTATCCCCTAATATCAACGATTATTGCATGGGTTTTTTGTTAGTCTACGTTTAAGTTGCCTCCACTTTTCATTGTGTTCGTAGCCTGACAGGATGAGTTTTCGAGCACCTAACAGTTCCGTAGACACTTCTGAAATAAATAAATTTTTCTTAACCCTCTCGTTTTACGTTACAGATGGATATCACTGCCATTTTTGCAGCTATTTAGACGTCGTGTCAAGGTAACCCAGGGTGGATATCACTTTCATGACTGATCAACTGGATCGATAGGTGGTCCCAGAAAAAGATTATATAATATGGGGCAGATTTTAACTTATTAATGAAACTATTTCATTTCTTTTCTACCATTTTAGTTAATAAAAAACTATATAAACACAATGGAATCGTCAAAACAAATCTCTAGATTACGTGAATTCCATAAATCATAGTGATCAACAGTCAGGAGTAGTTGTAAACCTAAAAAAAGCCATTTTTCGTTAACATACGAGTTGTCAATACAAGTTATTAAGTGGTTTGTGGTTAACGTTTTACAAGAACATTAATTGGGATATATTTTTAGCGAGATTAGATAAAATAATGAAAAACTAAATAGTATCATGATTCAGTCAGTCAGTAACAACGTAGAACTTCATACGTACGTACGTACATCAGTTCGAGTTGCCACACCACCTTAACACAGAGATGCAGTTGTCGATCCAAATCCCGTAGTGGTAGAGGTAGCAAGAGTGTAAGCAGTGATCAGGAAGATTAGGGTTTGGAGATGTTATTTAAAGAGTAAAATTCAATGAAATAAATTTGGAAAGAGGAAAAAAGGGACATAAAGAATTCAGAAGATTAGAATTTGGGAGAACACAAAGAGTGGATGCGCCTGCGCCATTGCAAACGATTTTGAGCCATGTCATTCAGGGTCTCTAACCATCGGTTGCTATCATCTCGCGGTCCCCAACCAGGTAGTCTACACCTACCAACATGACTCAGACCACTTGTCAGTGACTTCATCGACTTGTGTCATGTTTTGGTCTGGCCGCCCCTAGTTTTCTTCCAACCTACTCCTACACCACTGAACATCACACGTCGAGGCAGTCGGTTGTTGGGCATACGTAACACGTGTCCCAGCCATCTCAACTGATGAAGTTTCACCACTTCATTAATTGATTTGCCATCCTTACCTAGTACCCGTTTCCTAACAACTGCATTACTTACTCGATGGTCCCAGGATATACGAGCAATGCTCTGAAGACATCTATGATCAAATACTAGTAGCCTACGAATATCCTCTACTCCTACCGGCCATGTTTCACTTCCATAAAGTAGGACGGGACGTACTGCTGCGCAGTAAAGACGTCCTTTGGTTGATAGTAGTATCATGATTAGTCTATGACGTTAAACAATTAAGACTTCAAACTGAATTAAATCTGAAATCAAATCAACATCTGAGGCATCTTGATTAATTAGAATTTTTTTTCTTAATTGTCTTCAACTATCAAATACAGAGGTACTATGATATTAGGTTACTAAGCTTTGGAAATGACGTTAATGAGTCTGCTGCTTGAATATAAATTACTGAGTTTCTAGCCTGATCCTGACCAGTTCTAACCATGAATTCGAGCAATACAAAGTTCAAAGTCTGGAGCGAGAGCTTCACGTCAACCAGCGTAACAGTGATGCTGCCTTCCTACAAAGAGGATTAGGGTTAGAAACGGTCGACCCTAAAAATGCACACCTCGCCTTATCCCACGGATATCCGTCTCCGGTGGTGAGGTATCAACAAGTACGGAGCTAACACGAAAATTATTCACAAAAAGGTCGTGTGTGACTGACCCCAAGCAGTTGTTCCTTAGGCACTGCGGTCACGCTCTCAGGTCACTAAGACCACCTAACCCAATCCCCTTTTCAAGTATCTCCAGAAGAACACTTCGATAGTTTGGGCAACTGAGAAGTGATAACTGCCCTCATACCTATAACACTCAAGAACCAAAATAACCAACTGAGGTCAGCAAAAATCTCAATTAACATCAAAAAATGACAACAGTTTGGTTTGTATAAACATACTCGTAAACGTCCAGCCATCAATTCTTCCATTTCATTATCAGCCGATGTTTCTAGAATTAATCGTCGAGTGAGATGAGATTTATGAACACGCATGAAAATATCTTTACTATTGACATATTTTAATACTAATAAAACATTGCGTAATTTTTGTTCAATTTCATCAGTTGTTAAACGACGATTAGTTGGTGACTTGCGAAGTAACATATCACAATAAGACGCTAACAATTCAGGACAACGAGATTCTACGCGTGAAATACCACTACTGAAAAAGTAATTTAAAAGAAAACAAGAATAGACAATAGATATACAGGTGTGGCGTTTGAAAAAAGTTAATTTGAATTTTTAAAAATATCTGTTAATTTTACTGTAAACATTCAACTTGAAAAAAAATGCTTCGATACCTGTATTTTAACTCTATCAAGGCACGTAAGTAATTAAGGATTATCAAATTGCTTGAAAAACTTGTGCTGACCGTTTGACAATATTCGTTTTGATTTATTATTTTAAGAGGTATTATTGTTACCATTACTTCAACATATAAACATCGATACAAAGGGGGAACCAAAATATCGTTGGTTTCGTACGAAGGTTGAGATACTCTCCGGGTGTCCAAGTCGAAGCAGTTGGTTTACTTAGGGGGCCGATCCTCAAGTTTTTGACTCAGATGTCTAATCCACAAGACAGTGGAGCGACGTTATGAGTTGCAGTCCCATATGGTAGTGGCTGACCAACAATAGGCTCATACGCCATTTGTTGTCTTAGGATATTTGGAGCTCACAAATGCCGAAAGTGGGGAGAGTCAGCTCTCCCTCTCCAAATGCTCTCATATGGTCACGAGTATATAGCCTCCGCCAGGAAAGTCATACTGACTACCTTCTCCTCGCGACTGCGTTGTTTACGAAATTGAAAGGACGAAGAGCGAATGCCTGGAGCTTTGAGCGGGTTGGTAGACACGGAGAGTCTATCTAGGGGAGTTGGAAAACCCTAATTCTAAACCAATGGTGCACATGGGCTCCAGTACCCTGAGGGAACAAATGGCGTATGAACCAATCGCTGGTTACCGGCTACCATGGGACTGTATCTGTTTACGACGCTCCACCGCCTTGTGGGTTAAACCTTTATGTCGACGGCCCCGGGTGTGACCCACTAAGAAAACAATCTGTTTCAGTTCGGGCACCCGGGGAGTATCACAGCTTCAACACAAACCAAATGAAATTTATGTGGCGCATAAGTATCTGGTGCACCCTTGTACCAGTATTTATTTGTTAAAATAAATAAATAACTCTTAGGATCCTAGAGCCCATGTGCACTATTTGTTTGGAATCAGGGTTTTCCAACTCACCTAGATGGATCCGCCGTATCCACTAAATCGGTTAAAGCGCCGGACAATTGCTTTTCATCCTCACAGCTTTGTAAAATATAGGATGATTTTATACTATATTTATATTAGTAGCTATGAAACTCAGATCTCCGGTGTTATCATATTCTTTAAGGTCAAGTGAAAAAATCTCAAGTACACAACCGTTAGCATTTTTTTCATTTTTTTTAAAGTAAAATTTTAGCTTAAAAAGATAAAACTCTCTTTTTGTTTATTTTAATGTGATGCTAGTTTTGTATGCAAAGCGATAAACAATTTAATGTACTTCTATTTGTTATGGTTTAATTAAATAAATATGTAACAATGTTTCAGATGTATTTACTGTAATTAACCAATACAATAATATCAATATACAACAGTTCAAAATAACACTCTGATATATTATTTCTCACAATCCGAAATTGCTCAAACCGTAAAAAAAAGCCACTTTTTTTATTGATTATCATTAACAAATGGTGTAGAGAATGTTAATATACATCCTTTCAAAATGGTTGATAGTAAACCGATAATGAGATAATTGTATTGCTATAAACCAGTACTAATGAGTATTAATAAAGAAATGTTTTTATTTGAAGTTGTATTTATTGAGTGCCTATTATAACTAACTTTTTCAATCAGTCAAGTCAATATCTTGTACAAATTATTAATTTTAATAAACTGTGAACATGAAGTACAGTTTTGTCAATAAAATTACAAAATAAATAACTGATTTTATTAGTAAAGACTTTTATGATCACTGACTGAAGGCAATAGTTTCAAAATTCCGCTTGAAAAACCAAATAATTAGGTGTGCTTATAACTTCAATTTTTTCAGAAGTCTCATTAATTAACCTAAGTAAGTTGAAGCCTGATGAAACCCTAATACGAATGCAAAACACCAATTAGACTTTTGTTAAATTGCAATACCTGTGATACAAGCAAAATATCCATCTTCCTACCATCAAAGAACGATTATACTTTCCAACAGGTCATTTTGTATTCTTTTACTGGTGTAAAAAACGATTACAGATGTCATTGAAGCATTTTTAGCGTACAATGTTATAGCCGAGTAAGAAATGATGATACGAAACACTTGGTACTAGGTAAATATGTCAAATCGATTGATGTGAATCTTCATCAATTGATACGGCTAAAGAATATGTTAAACATGCCCAACCATAAACTATATCAACAAACAATATTGTTTGACGTAGAACAGGATTGGAAAAATTATATGAGTAGGAAAATAAGGAAGCGATATCAGGGCAAGAAATGATTGATCAGTGAACCGTGACGTGTGAAGATACAGATGTTTCGGTTATAATTCATGTAATCATAATAAACGACTGGAGATCTTTAAAAGTTGAATTGGCTCAAAAATCGGTCATTCAGTTTTGACTTCTAAATTGTAAGCTTTAAAAGGATATCATACTTTTCATTCCACAAATACATTACTTCTTTTCGAATCATACTACTTACATTATGGGAACTACCATTAATTCCACTTTCCTGTTTATCAACTTTCGATTCCATTTTACTATGTTGATGTGATGTAACAACCTAAGCTTATGTCCTGCTACTACTCTACGACGTCTGGACTGAACTAGTTCAAATTGCACAAAACTTTAGCATATTATGTAAACAAGTAATATGGTTTGAAGTGAAACTACTAGTTATGTATTGTTGGAAATAACTTATGAGTTTGACTGTGTAAAAACAAATTCTGCTATCATATCAATATGTTTTTAGGTGAGTATTTAACTATTGACACAAGAATTGATCATTTACGATAAATATTAACAACTATTATTACTCTATAGGAAAATATTTATTATTGATTATTTGTTACCATTGAAGAGCTTACCAAACAGAAGTTGGAATTTCAGTCACAAAAACTGATGTATTATTTACAATGTCTTGATAAGCTTTGTCACGTGCAGTTAGAAAATATGGATCATTATTGAACGCATCATTGACCATACGTGAAAAACGAACGTATAAATTTAACAAACGGCATACATACTTATCTGCATCCTAAACGTGAAAGAGAAGAAACGAAATCATCAGAAAAGCGTAAAAAAACAAGTTATGACATTTGATTAAAATCGTGAACCGAACTAGGTTAAACTGCCATTGAAAACCTGGAAGCACTGGACGGCCATTTCGAGCTAGTACAAGACCTCCGAATAGTGAGCATCCACGTAGGAATCGAACCCAGGATCTTCGATCTCGCGCAGTGACCCAACTTAGGTATGCTCAGGATTTTAATGAGATTCAACAATCTCCACAACGCTATATGATGTGACTATAATTTATGGAAGACCTTTCAGTGACGCTAAACTGACCTTGTGTGTCCACCTAATAACCAGGACCAAATGAGCGTTATGAACCAGCGTGATGAATTAAAATTATGGTTTACAGTTGATGATTAAGGTTAAAAATTAGGTTTGGAGTTTTCATCACGAACTGACATCAGTTATAATGTCAAAACTATATCTAGACAAGTGGATAAATGAATTTCGCGCCAAAATCCGAAGCCTGTTATCTTATACTTGATTGGTTCGTCCATAAATTATAGTCTCGCCCCCTATACATAAAATTTGTAAAAATAAACCGTACTTTTAGTTAGAAACTCAGTTTACAGAATACCAGTATTTAAAATTGGAAAATAAACAAAGAATATTGGGCCGAGAAATCGTTCTCAATAACTTCGTTGTCGGACCAAAATAAGGCACGCTAGTAAACTAGACAAAGTTATGTTCCAGAAAAATGTGGGTATACCGAATGAACTACTCATGTAGAGCTACTTACGTAGGCCGCACTCATAAAGATATGCCGGTATGGTTAGGGGAGGGTGTCAAAAATCTATTCGCAACGCCACGCTTTCAGAATTGACAGATAGTGAACGTTATAATAAGATAGATGAAACTTTGTCTGTTTTGTATTGTTAGGAATATCACTTCTCTATACTAACTGGACATCAGGATAAACTCTAAAAATCTAATATATCCAAAAGAAGTGTGTTCACTCTCTGTGTTTACTTTTGTCAACAATCGAATTATCATATACCTAAATTGGACACTGTAAGGCCCTTTTACCCACGTTTATACTTGCTCTCTTTCATTCTTAGTTTACACATCTATCTTTCCCAATTCGAAAAGGTTTTTAATCATAAATACCCTGGAAACACCCCACTTATTATAAAGTATAATCACACGACGTTATCGTCATTATTATTTATATTAAGCAGAACAAATCCACCTATGATAAACTTTAATCGCATCATTGATTTTACAATTATATTGATTATAACTTGATACCTTACGATGTATCATCCTGATCTTTTGTAAACAAACTTTCACCTTTTTTAAAACATAACATTATTTAGTTCACTGATGTATGCCATAGTTTGACCTTTCTAATACAACAACACAATAATTATGAACTAACTGAACCTGATGAAGTTACTGGAAGCAAACATTAGCCTCAATATTCTTTATTTTTGAGTATATTCTATGAAGATGTCTGAACTGTTGAAAAATAACAAACTAAATATCACATTGAATAATCTTGATGTAAGTCTTACCATATGATCTTACTCATATTTCGAAACGTTTGAAGGGATATCTCCGTCGGGCTTATATTTTATGTAAAGATACTATGTACTTTTAGCACTCACCAACTCGACACGTACTTTCACTACTTATGAATCCTCTATATATAACTTAGTATCCTCTACTGTTTTCCACTATTCTTTCTTGAACTTTTAAGGAAGAGACTTCATTATGTTGAAGAGTGCTGAAGGTAATTAGTAAAGTGTGTGTACAATGAATCTATTGACGTCATTATTATGCATATGATTGTAGATAGACATTTTAAAATCATGCAAACAACTGACAAGTGTTATTTTATCTGATTAAAATTAACCACTTCATCTAAATTTCTCTGCCTAGATATTTTCTGGTAGAATGAAACGTAGGTACACTAGAATTCGTATACACAAAAGTAGATACTAATAGTTCTGCTATACCGTGTCTACCACAGTCAATATACAAAAAACATGTTATGTCATAGCTTAATTTAACCAAGAACCTATACTGTTGAATATATCAACCATTCACTATTGTGAAGAGTCTCAGTTACACACATCTTCACTAAAGCTATTTTCATTTTCAGATAAGCCAAACGGTTTTCCTACATAGTTGAGCGGAGGTTAAACAACAGTTGTAACTACTCCCATGATTTATAATCACTAGTCTCCTTATGAAACGTGAAATTCATGATGAATTCACTTTGAGTGATTGAACGAACAACAAATAAGTCCGTGTAGTAGGTAATATGTCATAAATATTGTGCACGTTAGTAATAATACTGCTTTCATGAAACACAAATTGAATTTTAACAGGAAATTGACCTCAGAAAGATCTAATCACTTGGCAACAATAAACAAAACTGTGTAACTTGATTAAGAATATTAATTGGTTATTCGAACTCCGTTTCAACAATTCCCACCTAGTTTGAATCCTTAGTTCACAAACTAGACGCACAAACCAATGACCTACAATCTGATAATTATTTGTATGGATTAATTTTCTCTTGTTCTTGATGATAAAGACTACAAATAATCAGTCGCTAGATATATAAGTACATCCTAGGCGAATTGAGCCGGCATTGTCACTTATCCATCAGCAAAAGAGGTGTTAAACTGATGAATTGCATCGATCAAACTTGCTTGCTACAATACATATCAGAGTTTCGCATGCTGTCACTTAATATTCACATCGAATGGTATTTATTACAGTTACACTTATTTAGCATGGACATGAACACAGATGTAGGTACATTCAGTTGACGAGCCCAAAATAGGACGAAACGCGCGTCTTGGATTCTAAAACTGACCATACACCAAATATGTCACAACGATAGTTAAGAGTATTTGGATAAAAAACCGACCTGATGTTAGATCACTATATATGTAAACCAAAAAGCAATACTTCATCAAATTTGTAAATAAAGTGTTGATTAGAATAGTTGACTGATACAGTTTGGATTTTATTGATTACGAAGCCACAAAAAAGGATATTTGATTAAGAAAATCTGAACTACAAAAGATATTCAAAATCTAATAATTAAAATCCAAGTCAAGAAAAATGTAGTAAGGAGAAACTATTTTCAAGAGGTATTATAGTCTTCAGTCTGACTTAGATAATATACACATTATTACAGATTGACACGTCTCGCTACGCAACTAAGGAAAAGCAAAGAAACTCTATTGGAAATTGTAATGAAAATAAACATAAAAAACCACATAAAACAATATGTAGGTAAACAAAATACCTGGTAACAAGGAAATGTCTCAGTTGAAATACACATATATACTACAAAATTCAAATGAAAAAGAAGTGTATTATAACACTAGAAGTTAACTAACTTTGAGCATAATCTCTGCATTAGTGCGTATATCCTTCAAGCCTGTTTGTCGAATATATTCCTCCAGAAGTACTAATAGGCGGTCAATTTCTTGTGGAACTCGATTAACTAATTCATAGCACAATCTTAGCTGGTTTGTATCTTCTTCATGCAATAGTCTTGGAACTTCTGAGAGGATATGGTCCTAAATGGTTTCAATGTATAATAATGTAATGTGAAAATATACACTACTTTGAATTAATAAGTAGTCGGAACACATATTGATGAAACTAGGTATGTAGAGTCACTAGAATTTCTAAAACGTCCTTTACCGTTCACCAGGTTACAAAAAAAATCCGATATTAACTGACAAATTTCCGCATTATTTTTCGAGGGATCTAACTACCTTTCACGAGAGGTCTTTATACATTGTCTATTACTGTAACAGGAATCGAACTGATGGAAACTGTTTACTAAGACACTTATCAGAGAATTTCTTGTATTGTGACCTAGTATTTATATCGAATGTTAGTTATCACCCCTATCTACTAACCATGCTCATATTCAAATTCGTCATGAATGCACACTTAATGGTAAAGTAATCACTGCCTAATTTCATACATTGTCTGACAAGGTTTCGCGTATATGAAAAGTTTTTTCCAATCCCCCTACGAAATATGATATCTGAAAATAAATCTGAGCCATTGACTAGATGAACTGCAACGATTAAAGTTGCTGAATTAGATTATATATATATAACGGTTAAGATATATATATACTTACGCCTTTTACCCCTCATAGAAGAGCATAGTACATTCAATAGCATTCTCCATCCAACTCTGTCCTGGATAATCCTTTCTAGTTTCCATTCATCCTTATCATGTGGTCCCCCAAATGCCTTGGTAGGGCCGGGGTTTCGAAGAATCAGCTCTCCCTCCCCAAACGCTCTCACATGTCCACGTGTATAAAACCAACGCCAGGTAAGTCCTACTCACTGACTTCTCGTGGCGGGGGTGTTGCTTACGAAAATGAGAGGACGAAAAGCGAATGTCCGGCGCTTTAACCGGATCACAAACCAATGGTGCACATGGGCTCCAGTATCCTGCGGGAACAAATGGCGTATGAACCAATCGTTGGTCACCGGCTACCAAGGGACTGCATCTCCTTACGACGCTCCACTGCCTTGTGGGTCAGACCATTAGGTCAAAGGTTCGAGGTGTGGCCCCCTAAGATAACCACCTGTTTCGGTTTGGGCACCCGGGCAGTATCACAGCCCACACACGAATGATGAACTCTTTATGTATATGGAAATTACTTTTCTCGCTTCGAAAAGCAATAAATTGATTCAAATTATTATCATTACAATTATTGTCATTATTAATACTATTATTATTATTATTATTATTATTATTATTATTATTATTATTATTATTATTATTATTATTATTATTATTATTATTATTATTTTCCACATTATTCACCCTCTTTTATACTTTATACAGCGGCTCGTCTTTGGTGGAAATCCGACTGTATCTAAACGTTCTCGAGTCACTGTCCGGTTGAAAATTGTATGTTACCATCGAATATGAGTACTGAAGCAGTTTTTCTGAAACCACGTGCGCCATTCAAACTGGCTGACTTCAACGTTCGCACACTTATGCAGGTCGGACAACAGATAGGGCTGGCTATGTCTTTGGAAAGTCTTAATATTGATGTTTGTTGTCTATCCGAGACCCGTATTCAAGACTCTGGCGAAGTACTACAAATTCGATCTCCATCTGTCGCTTCGAAAAGCTTGTTTAACGTGCGCTCATCCGGGGACCCTGTGGCATCTTCGTCTGGTCTTGCTGGCGTTGATGTCGCACTAAGCGGTAGAGCTGAGGCAGCACTAGTCGATTGGATCCCTATTAACATTCCCTTACGTGCTGTTAGATTAGAAAGTTCCATCAAGGTGAGAAGAAATCGGCGTGAGAAACGATGTCTTTTCGTCATCCCCGACAGATTACAGCCCGGATGGAATCAAGGATGAATTCTACCACCAGTTATCTGTCCTTCTCCAGAAAGTGCGTTTGACAGATATTGTAGTACTAGCCAGAGACTTGAATGCTCAGGTCGGGCGTCTAGGCACAGAAGAGAGTCGTTAAGGTGGCCGATGGGGACTCGTTGGTCGCAGGTCAGATAACGGGGACCGTCTACTGCAACTGTGCACAGACCACAACCTGTTTCTGGCTAGCACTAACTTCCGGCAAACTCATCGCTGATGTGCTACCTGGCGTCCTCCCTCTGCATCTCAAGCCTGGACTCATATTGATCACATCGCGATCAGCTACCGCTGGCGTAGTTGTGTACAAGACTCCAACTCTTGAAGTGCTACAAATCACCGGACCCAGATGACTTACCTCCGGCTCTTTTTAAAGATGGTGGTGACTTTTTGACTAAGGAACTGACGACGTTGTTTACAAAGGTCTGGGAACTAGAGAGTGTACCAACGTCATGGAATGAGTCGATAGTTGTCCCTGTTTTTAAAAAGGGTTCACGTCGTTCCTGCAACAACTATCGAGGGATATGTCTACTTCCGATTGCGTCCAAGCTATTGGCTTCCGTCATACCTCGTGGGTTGTTCAAAACCCGAGAAAGATTGACTCGCGAGGAGCACGCTGGGTTTCGTTCTGGTCGAGGATGTATTGATCATATCTTCACCCTCCGCAAATGTTAGAACACCGCCATACTTATCAAAGGACAACAAACGTAGTGTTTCTTGACATCAGGGCTGCCTTCGATTCGTCGGATAGGACTGTTCTCTGGGATTGTCTATTGAAGAAGGGTGTGCCTGAGAAGTTTATTAACGTCCTAAAGGCCTTATATGCAAACATCTCAGGTAGAATGAGGGCATACAACCACCTCTCTCCATTGTTCCATTCGAGTAGTGGGGTTAGGCAGGGTTGCCCAATCTCACCGTTCCTCTTCAACTTTGCCATCGACGACATTCTGGAAACAGCTCTGATGGATGTAAGTAATGGTGGTGTGGATCTGTTGCCTGGAGAAAGACTTCTCAACCTTGAGTACGCGGACGATATTGTCTTACTGTGCGATAATGCCCAAGGCATGCAATCCGCACTTAATCAGTTGGCAATCAGTGTCCGTAGGTATGGTATGTGCCTTGCACCTTCGAAGTGCAAAGTACTTCTACAAGACTGGCAGGATTCTAATCCTTTATTCACCCTGGATGGTGAGCAGATAGAAGTAGTCGAGAGGTTCATGTATCTAGGTAGCTGCATAAGTGGTGGTGGTGGCGTGAATGATGAGATCAATGCACTTATAAAGAAAGCCAGAGCGGCTTATGCCAATCTGGGCCATCTTTGGAGCCTTCGTGATGTTAGTCTGGCTGTAAAAGGTCGGATCTACAACGCGTCGGTGAGAGCAGTTTTGCTCTATGCTTGTGAAACCTGGCCTCTCCGAGTTGAGGACGTTAGACGACTTTCTGTGTTCGATCATCGCTTTCTCCGAAGGATTGCTGACATTCAGTGGCAACACCATGTCAGTAATGCAGAGGTTCGGCATCGTGTGTTCGGGCACAGAGATGATAATGCGATTGGTGTCACCATCTTGAAACACCGACTTCGGTGGCTTGGACATGTTCTACGAATGTCGCCCCAGAGAATTCCACGTCGTGCATTATTTGCCGACTCTGGGACTGGTTGGAAGAAGCGGAGAGGTGGTCAGTGCATGACATGGTGTCGTGGTATGAAAGAAAGCTGCAAAGGACTGGCTTCTGTCGGTCCTTCACGACTCCCTGGTTGGGGTCTGAGAGATGGTGCTGCACAGTGGCTAGAGACGTTATCAGATATGGCTCAGAATAAAAGCCAGTGGCGATCCTGTTGTAACCTTCTTTTACTTTCTTCATAAAAAGTGGTTGTGTCTCCCTTACCTGAAAGATTCCTTCTGATTGTACCTTTCCGTTCCCTCGTTACTACCACACTACCTTACACCAATCTCTTCGTTACTGTTCTTTTTCTTTTGCGCTCCTTAGTTTTTTTTTCTATCTCACTTCGAATTTTCATTGTTTTCTGTGGCGCATATATATTGGCGCTTTCTTGTACCAATATTTATGTGTTCAAATAATAATAATAATATACTGATGCAGAGGCTGCTACATTGTTTGTCTTGACCAGCATTTGTTGATATGTATGGGATAGAAGAGCTAGGTCATCTACGAAGTACGAATCGTGTGGTTGCATCCAATCTGTCCATTTTATTCCGTGCTTCTCCTTAGATGTCGAGGTCTTCATAATCCAGTCAACCACCAGAAGAAATAGAAAAGCGATGAGTAAGTAGCCCTATCTGATTCTGATCTTCACTTGGAATGCATCTGTCATCTATCCTCTATACACCACCTTCCAGGGTTGTCCGACGTATGAATTCTGTATGATGTTGATGATTTTCTCAGCTACTCACACCATAGTGTCGAAGAAGTTTCCATAATGTTCTCCCATACACACTGTCAAACACCTCATAGTCAAGGAAGTTGATGTATAGTGACGAGTTCCATTCAATCTATTGTTCAACAATGATCCATAGTGTCGCGATTCAGTCTGTGCACGATCGATCCTTACGGAATCCAGCTTGTTGATCTTGAAGTTGGGCGTATACTGAGTCTTCCATCCGGTTCAGCAACACTCTGTTGAAAACACTTCCTGGTACTGACAGTGGTGTAATGTCTCTGTAGTCCTCACATTTGCTCAGATCTCCTTTCTTTGGCATCTTGATGAGGTGTCCTTCAGTACAGTTCGTCAGTGGCACTTGTTCTTCCTCGCAAATATTCATTAATAGAACGTGGAGCATCTTTGTAGCTACTTACATATTTGACTTAAGTGCTTCAGCTGGTATCTTATCAGGTCATGCTGCTTTCCCACTCTTGATTTATCCGATGGCCATCCTAATTTATTTGATCGTTGGTGGAGTGACATCTATAGGAAGGTCTGTAGGTGCTGCTTCGATGTGAGGTGGGTTTAACGGAGCTGACCAACTCAAGAGTTCCTCGAAGTATTCCACCCATCTGTTCCTCTGATCTTGCATCTCGTTGACTAGCTTGCCTTCTTCGCCCTTAAACGGTATCTCTGGTTTACTACAGTTTCTTCGTCATGTCATATAGTTGTTTCATATTTCCTTCTCCTACAGCTTTTCTCGCTGTCGTTGCTAGGTCTTCCATGTATTTTGCTTGTCGGCTCGAATGCTCATCTGCACCTGCTTGTTTGCTCCTGTGTATTCAGATTGTGCCTCGACTTCTTCTGTTCTTGTTCAGCTGTTGCTAATTATTGTCTTCATGTTCTTCATTTCTTGGATCTTGTCCAGGATTTCCATAGAGATCAACTCCTTATAATGATGCCTCTTGCGGTCCAGAACCTCCGGACACGTTGAAGTCAGTGCTTATTTGATCGCTTTCCATTTGTCCTTTATAGTAGTTCCTTCTTCCAGTAGGGCCGGTGAGGCTTGTAATTTGTTGTTGAGAGTTATATTGAATTCGTTGAGTTTGTCAGTATGTCGGAGTGTTGTATTGAACCTTTGTAACGCTGTTTGTCCAGTTGTTTAATGCTTTTTTAGCTTCAGTTTCACCTTGGCCACAACCAGGCGGTGATCTGAAGCTATGCCGGCTCCTCTCCTAGTTCTCACGTCTTCCATTGACCTGAATTTTTAAGCAATGTAAATATGATCGATCTAATAATCTATAGTGTGATCCGGTGGGACCCATGTAGCTTTGTGTAGGTGTTCGTGGAGGAATGTTGTGGCGCTTATAACAAATTTATTGAATGCACATAAAATTACGAATCAGTCGCCATTCTCGTTCCTTCCTTCTGGTCTATGTAGTCCCATGATATCTTCATACCCGATGTTGAACATTCCGACTTTGACATCTAGATTTCCCATCGGGATGGTCCAGTCCTTTCTTGGACACTTCGCTATGATCGATTACAGCATCTCGTAAAATTGATCTTTATCGTCGTCGTTGCTATCATTGGTTGGTGCATAACATCCATTTTGGTCCTCTGCTTTGTTTTGAAAGGTGCTTTAATGATCCTGGTTCCATGAGATTCCCGTCCTATTAGTGCTTTACGTGCTTCTCTGAACAGCATTAGTGCAACTCCTTGTATATGCGAAGCAGTTTCTTCTTCGTGACCTGAGTACACAATCTCTGCCAAATCTAACTTTGTTCTGTCCAGCTTGGGTTCAATGAATTTTACTGATTCTAAGAACTTTCCGGTTGTATCTCTTCATTTCCGTTGGTATCCAGTTGGTCCTCCCGGTCTCCCACATTGCCTGAATGTTTCATATACCTACATTAATTGTTGCTCTAGTTGTTAGAAGGGGCACCGGCCTCGTGACTTTCAGAGAACACCGGCTTTCACTATAAGGCATCATAATACTTCCTTCAACTCCCAGGGCACAGTTTAAATGGTTCAAATTGTTTATTCTGATTAGCATCTTTTTGGCAAGGTTGTTTTCTACGGGATGGAGTTGCCGACCTTATTCTCAACCCTCTTTTACCCGGGCTTGGGACCGGTAGTAACCTTAGGAGAGCTACAGGCGGAATTATTTGTATATATTTCGCATTGAATTATAAATTTTTACCATGGACTCTCTAATCTCACTCACTTTTTTAGTTGTCTTTTTTCATTAAGCTTTAACACTACAATCTATATCCCTTTCTACACATTGAATAATATACTTTTTCGATATGCTCATTTATTATGCAAAATTATCATCTGTTTCGATTTATCTATTCCATGAGAAACGATTGGTGTTTAGTTAAACAATCGCTTTTGATAAAAATTAATTCATACTATAGTTTTAATAGTAAAAAACGAAAAACCAGCAACTTTTCAAATCTAGTAAGCCTAATGTAAGCAAGGTGTGTGAAAGTATAAGTTAGGCAACAACAAAAAGGGTGATATTTCTATATTACATAAATTTGTATGTAACCAATGAAGAATGACACAGAAATTTGCAGAGAACAGTCTATACAGTCAGCAAATGAATAGAACCTTCTAAGACAATCGATAATGGTTAAATATCGAACCAGTAATCTACTAATTGTAAAAATAAATTGTCTATAACATATGAATGGTACCAGGTGATTTGAATGGACTATGATGGAAAGCAAACAATATATAGATGATCTAAACGATATATATGTACATATTGCTCGTGGTCATTTATCTCAGTATAAAATAAAGATGAGAAAAATACATATCAATGTAGAAAATCGGCAACAAACTCACCATATAGTCGACTACAAATGTCTTGAGGCATACTTTCATTAACTTAGGGACGGAATTGAATTCTGGCTGAGTTTCTAAATATCTTACAGCTCGAGCCTCTTCTTCAGCTAATTTCTGCAAAGCGTATTGCATGTAACTCTGTGTTTTTTAATAAACAATATATATTAATCATAAGGAAACAAGATAATTTGAAAGTATTGACGGGGGATGATGCATATAATTTACACGATAATATACAAATATATCTATTATTGATCCCGTGCGAACTTTTCACACACGATTGCATGGAAGAAATAAGCTAGGAATTATGAGAAACATTTGAAAACAAACTAGATTCACTTTTGTATTGGTTTTTTTAGTCTTCGCACTGATGTTAAGGGTTACAGATGATCATTCTATTGGTATATGTGCATCCTGCGGGGATTGCTTCTATATTGGCCGAAGTTATAAGCATGATAAGCAGAGTTGGATGGTGGAGTGAACATCAACTGTGGGATGCAAGTATATCCAGCTGACGAGTCTCAAATAGGACGAAAGGCACGTTTTGGATCCCACTGCTAGCCACCATCCATCTCCACTGAGAAAAATAAATTCACATTTATCAAGGACTAAATGTTAGCTACCTCTAATAGTTTCCCAACCTGTGAAGAGCAATTTTTAGAAGGTATTACAATCTATAACTGTTTATTGAGTTTGCCAGTGGACAATAAGTAGATTGTCTGCTCATATTGTTGTTGATGTTGGTAAATAACAAAGATTATAGTAAGGACATTACTATTTTATTGTAACAACTTTGTTACTTTAATTCATAAAGTGAATCTGTTTGAGCATATTGTTGATAAACCCTATCTGAGGCAACAAAAATATAAGACGATTTTAAAGATTGTAGAATTTTCACAGTTTAAGTCAGTAAGCATTATATAGCTGCTTCGTTCTAATATGAGGCTTCTCAGCAGTGGTCATTTACAAACCCATCACTGGGGATCGAAACGAGGTTCTTTGGTATTGTGTAAGAATGCTTAACCTCTAGACAACTGAGTCAACATCCAATGGTGTATATGTCTAACTTTGACCGATTCATGACACTGCGTGAACATCTTACACTGCTTGTGGTGGATAACTGTCTCATATTTGACATATTCGAAGTCCACTGGTCACAACCACTCATTTGAACTCCAAGAAGTCCATCTTGAAGTTAATCACTAGTGATCACTTGGTATTGCAAAAATACTTATCATAATTACTATATATCATTTTGATAAATTGTTTCCTAAATCCTAACAGTAAAATTATCGTTATAAAAATTGAGTACTGAAATCAAAAGGACTATTTATTGTCGATAGATATGGATTTAAACTATGAGGATGAGTACTATTAACGAAGAAAATGATAATGATCCCCTTAAAATGTAAAGCTACAATTTTACGAAGAAAAATACTTGAAAAATTTGTAAAAAGAACTTGTTCATTTCCGTTATCAATGGCAGAGGTACAGTTGTGAGTAAATTAGTTTTAGTTAAAAATTCATTGAATGAGAATGACTATTGACTCTCTTACTAATTATTTAATATAAACCATTTACGAATTAGTCAGATATATGCAGCATACTGGCTGGGATACTTGCTCTTTGAGATCCCACCACACCAGCAGTAAAATAAGGTCCGAGGTCGAATTCTTAGAACATCACATTTCAGCTTACCCTAAGGATCTAACATATCAAAAACTCTCCATAAAAGTTTAAATATGACTGAACTTAAGGATTTATCCCTTGGACTCTGAAGTCAAGCTCTCAGGTCTTCATGACCATTCCCTAACCGTTTCCTTTTCAGGCCCCTCAACAAGAAATATCTTTCCACGATGTGGGCAACAGAAAAACGACGACCGCCATCGTACCTCTAACAGCACCTGAGATCCTCATATTCACGATCAAATTTCTCTTTTACTTATTAAAATCACTCCTGTCCCCACGACCAACCCTTCTCTTATGACGGTATCGCCATACGTAACCGAATTCAGTTTGAAAGGTAGACAATGTTTTGAGATATATTTCGATTAATAATCCATTGCATTCAAATATCCATTCATTTGCGGTAGCTTCTACACGCTAAAGTGAATTCATCTTAACTTTTAAATAGATATTAATATTTCAGACAGTATAAGACTAATATATCATTTTTATCTTCCTAACAAATTACAGATAACGGTGACATTCCATACATATACCATGTCTACTCATGTCCTTGTTAATTTTATTACATACAAGTATTTTACGTGTAAGTTGAGCATATCTGTTAGTTAGTTAGTTATTTCATTAATTGTATTATCAAGTCATATACAAGCCCATTAAGAGAGTCACATTCTATGTTTGGTGTGACATTAACCGCATAGCTTCATCTGGCTGATTTACAAATTACGGTATACACGATTATAAGAATGTATAAAATATATTCTTTCAGTATAATTCATATTTGGTTTTTTACATTACTGCTGAAAAATAACCTTCATTGAGGTACTGTATAGGAAATTAAATGAGTGGAAAGAATAACATTCGTACGGAGTCAGTTGAAGGCTACAAGTTCATACACTTTTGTAGATCCCAATAGTCGGTATATTTTTTAGATGAAAAATATGTAGTCAAAAATCTTAATCTTCAATAATTAACATAACTTTGACAACTCATCCGCTAATCAAAACTGAACTTTCAAGATCATCTTTAAAGTTCATCATTTAACTTCTGCTGTACGAAAATGACATTAAAAACAAAATGATCATTTAAAAAATTAAAAAAAGTTACTCCCTTTGATAAATTTCAGTAATCCAATGTGAAGACGAAGATTATCAGAATTATGTGATATATTTACGCAATACATTTCAAACAATCTTATCACGCAGAGATTTGTTAAGAACATCTATGACGAAGACACAAAAAGGTCATCTACACAAATTAAAAGGTAAGTGGAAACAAAGATAATAAACAATAAAATACACAAAAACAATGTGAAAACCACACTGGATAATAAATCAGTATTACCAAAGTTAAGGGTAAGAATATCTTCCTCCATTGAGAAACATTTGGTTGAGACAGGTCATAAGGTGGATATTAAGTCAACCTTTGCAGTTTGTACAACAGCGTTCAAGAACGCGCACTAAGGTTTATTGAAGCCTTGACTATAAGAAAATTGAAACTCCCTTTACGTTCTCAAAAACGATTTCCTCTTAGTATAGTAATACTGATTTATTATGTGGTGTGGTTCTTCATATTGTTTTTGTGTATTTTATTGTTATTATTTTTGTTCCCACCGTTTACCACGACGCGCAATGCTGACCATTGTTGGAGACGGCTGGAAGAAAGTTAGGGACGGCCAAACCAAAACGTGCCATCAGTCATTCAAGTAATTTACTTCTGGTTTGAGCCATGTTGGTAGATGCAGACTACTTGGTTGGGGTTCGAGTGACTATCGCAACCAATGGTTGGAGACTCTGGGTGACATGACTCAGAATTGATCACAATGACGTCAGTGTATACACTCTTTGTTTTCCCTTAAAATATGAGATTAAAATTGCTTTATATCTTTCTTTCTACGAACCAATCTTTCTTCCTGCACTATATCCTTATATGCAATATTTCTTTTGTACATCACTACCACTGAAGTGACTACTTCTATGAATTTGGTGTGCTAATGAAGTGTGGTAACTTGGGCCGATGCATATATGTGCCTGGTCAGACATGTTTCCGTCCACCTTTTAATTTGCGTAGTTGACCTTTTATGTTTTCATACATAAAATATCTTATCACATATATGTGTGGCCAAACTGTTTGCAATGTATTACGCAATTATATCACATAATTCTGATCATTGTCCTCTCATTGAATTATCGAAATAAAAAAATGGTTGAATAATTTATTTAATATATTTACAAAAAACTAATATTAATTATTTCCTGAGTAACCAAACAATCATATGATTTCCATAATTTGAACAATTTCATAAATTACAAAATGAATTAACTATTGACTAGTATGATTTATTAGAAGTTGATATTCAAAAGGAAATAAGATATTCTGTATGGTATTTGGTGCTATAAAAGTTTGAAGGCTTAAAATTTTGGTTAGATTTGTACAGTTTGAATATAAGAAAGGCTAATAGTTAACAATTAACCAGTACAAACGGAAGTGGAGAAAAAGTAACTGTTTTTCTTATCATCAATTGAGTCAATTTTTCGAGGGAAGATGGATGAACTAGCCTCGTTCTTTTGAACAGTGGATACATTAAGTTACTAAGAAATTTTATAGTGCAAATTTAAAGTACGATCTTGTGTTCTTTGATGTAAGGGTCGTGTTGGAGATCGCTGTAGTGACCTTGAGGTGGAACCGCTGAGAGGGAGTAAACTGGATTATGAAGTATATTACACTCTACAACACGACCACTCCCTTAGTCTATCCGTGACTAATGAAATCCTGAAGTCCATACGAAAATCTAATTGGGTTGTTACATACTTGCGTTAACCGTCACGCAAACAAATTACCTACCTATCTATCAGTCAATAGTCTACTCTGTATAGTTTTACGACCGGGAGATATGACCTCTTAAGGTAGACATGTGTATGTCACTAAAAAATAAATCAACTCATTCACCAAGTGTTTGGAAGCAAGCCATAATCTAAGTGTGAGGACTATCAGTACTACCTGATTGCACAAGCCGAAGTAGGTGGGTGGGGCTGGGTTTTAACCCAAGACTTAGTGGCCGAAAGACGAACAACTTAACAGCGAAGCCACCACTCTAATGTACTTTACTAGTAACCGATCACATATCTCCCCAAAGTAGTGCTCGTATAAGGTGTAACAGTCAAGTAAGAAATAGCGAAGTTAGACACGGGGTACCAGATAAAAATGTCTAAACAGTTAGTGTTACTGTAAATCCACATTGACTGAGGTGATTGAAGAATGTGTTACGGATCCCCGCCCAACACCGGTTTGTGTAGGGGCGCGTTGGAAGTAAGTTGGAGATGGCCAAAGTATAATGCAGCATCAGTCTATGAATTCATTTACTTTTGGTCTGAATAAGGTGGATGGGCGCATACTATGTGTACGGAATCCGCGCAGTAACAGATGGTGATCGGTGGTCGAAATTATGTGACATGGTCCAAAATTGCATAGTGGTTAAGATTTAATAAAGAATCGATTCTCGAAACTCGAATAAATGACTGGAACAGATATAATTAATCCACTACTCACATCGAAATCGACTGATTTGAAGATACGAACTGATCAAGTCAATGTACGTCAAGTTCGATTTAAACTATAACTAGATAGTTAAGGCTTATATCTCACAGCCTCGCTTTGTCTTCGAGAGTTTTAATACTGATTATAAAATGTATATTATCACCATTTTTTTCACTTTTACACTTACTCTTATTCCATGTTTCTGAATGTATTCATCTATACGTGTACGATAAAAACTCTCTGTGCTTTCAATATATGCTTTTTCGAAATTATCCACATATATTCGAAAGGATTTTTCTGATAACGTAGATAAATTGACTAAAATAGGTAAAACAACAAAATACATATGATTTTCAAGCAAACTGAACAATAAAAATAAGTGATATAGATTAAAAACAAACTGGTGATTAAATTAGTAGGAAACGAATGTGAAGGACACTGAGATAACACATTTAATTTGCAATACTTAACCATCGTAAGGAAAAGAACAGCAAATGTGGCATACATGGTTCCTAACAATCTCTGAACAGAGAAGAAAAAATGAAACCACTGTCTAGAATTACAAACATAAATAATCACTAAAGTATGCGACTTTACAATATTCCAAGACTATATAAACTGAAAACTGCAGATACATATTAGCCAACAAATATTTGGAAAAAGTACTTTACTTGATAAAAATTATAATTGTAAGAGTCTAGAGCTGATTCGATCAAATATACAAGCAAATTTTAATGCTGTGAGTACGAAGACTTTTCAGTCGAATGACCAACTTCATACGTATTTTCTACAATTTATGTTTCTTAACGTAACTCTACAAGTGATCTAGGGCATTTGTCGTCTAACGTGAAAAACACAAATGTGTAAAGTATAAAAGAGGGAAATACAAAGGTCATTTTGATAAGTCCGATGTCGCTTATCCATTCACAAAAAGAATCAGATCAGTTTCCTGTCAATTTATTTATTCTATCGACGTGGCATTCAACAACGTCAAAGACTCAAACGAACATGACCCGAGACCGTATCTTTCGCAAAAAGAAGAGGGAATCAAGAAAGAGAACAAAGTTTCAAGTTGAAGCCTCCTCTAAAGGAAACCCTACTCAAGTGCATCCAAATCATAAGGGATAAGCAATATGATGAGGTGGAATACATAACTCAATAATTTGGTTACATCTGTTAGCCAAAACATGTTGATCTAATGATTTTATAAATTGTATACACACATTAAACTATTGATTAGCTTCTAGTTCAATCCATTCAATTTACTGACCGAATAATTAAAATAATATATATACATAAACTTTCTAAACATCCACATTTTACTTATCCTCCACCAATTCGTTATTACGCTTAGAATTCATTTATTGACCGAATATTTAAAGTGATGCATTTTATCATTATTTTTGATGTTGTTTTAATCAATGGAATGTTCGTAGATAAATCCTCGTCAAACAGTCTTGCTTTCTTCATTGCATCAAACCACCTCAATCTTGTTCCGTTGAACAAGTATCAGTTATCTCGCAGCCATAACCAAAGTAAATACTAATAGCAGCATATCAACAATTAGTGTCAAAGCATAACACAGACACATGCGCTCTCTAGCCTTCCCATGACACTTAGCTCCAGTATTCCTTCATACACACCCTTCCAATCTGTAATTTTGATCTATATTTTCAATGTTCAGTTGTTTACTGCCATAATATTTAGATCTCTTGCTATTAATCTCGTTATGCTAAAGTAGTATGGTAACAAATAAACCCATGATTCTGTCAGCCCCTACATAGTTGATATTTTACCTAAATCTTTCGAAACAATTTGAGTACTTATATATTAATAAGGTCCCCAAATGCCCTGGTATGGCCGAGAGTGGGGTGGGCCTGCCCTTCCTCTCGAAATGCTCTCACACGGTCACACGTACACAGCCTCTGCCAGGGAAGTCCTACTTACTGCCTTCTCTCACCAGGAGTGTTGTTTATGAAAATGAGATGACGAAAAGCGAATGTCCGGCGCTTTAACCGGGTTTCAAACCGATGGTGCACATGGGCTCCAGGATCCTGAGGGAATAAATGGCGTATGAATTGATTTTTGGTCACCGGCTACCATGGAAATACATTTTCTCGCGATGCTCCACTGCCTTGTGGATCAAACCTTTAGGTCAAAGGCTCGGGGTGTGGCCCCCTAAGAAAACCACCTGCTTCGATCCGGGCACCCGGGCAGTACCACAGCTTACACACACACAAATGTGGTGTGGCGCATATATATTTGGTGCCCTCTTGTATCAATATTTATGTGTTGAAATAAAAAATAAAAAATATTAATAAGACACTGAGAGTTTTACTGATTTTGATAAATGACTACTCGATTATCAGCCTCGATTACTCGAAAAACGGTTGAAAATCAAGGTCAACAAACACTGATATCTTAGTTTTTCATGTTGGAACACTTCACTGTCGCCTTGTCAAACAGAAACACTATTCGCTCAATATAATGAGACAAATATAAAGATATTTCAATGGAAAAACTGTTTAACGCAAGAGTCAATACGTTTTCTGTGTTTACTATGCTAACAGGATTAAACGAAGAAGACGATTCGAAGTAGTCCTCTTAACGACCACAGATAAATCTAGCATAACTTTTCATCCAATTTCTAAAGAGATAGTATTTCTTTGAAGGGAATGAAATTATGGTGATATGCAAAGGAGGAGATACTATGGGAGTAAAACGAACAGATTATTTACAGATAATTCTTTTTTGCCATAACGGTACATAAAATAAGAAAGGCTCTGCGTATTTGGTCTGATGGAACAAGTAATCTTGTTTTTTGAAAAGTAATGCTAGAAAGAATACCTTATCCATAATTGCCAAGTGGGTGTAACGATTAGCCAAATGATTATTTCAACTAAAGAACTGCAATAAACAACCATACAACCCAGAACCGATTCAATATGTACACGATTAGCCAAATGATTAGTTCAACTAAAGAACTGCAATAAACAACCATACAACCCAGAACCGATTCAATATGTACACAGATAAAATGTTTGCACTTTAAAAACCAACTAAGCTTGAAGATTTCTCAAAAATGATTATTGGTTTTGAAGAAAACAGTATACTTTGAGTCCTTATTTCAAGTGGGGTTTCACAACTGGTAACCATACAGCTTTGATCTTTATAAAATTCACGTTATACTACATGACATTTCGGTGAGACTATAATTTATGGAAAATCTTTGAGCGAAGCTAAAGTGACTTTGAGAGTTTCCACGTGCTAACTGGAGTCAAACGAGGGTTATAAACCAGTGAGAGATTAGGATTAATATTTATAATTGATAGTTAGGGTTAGGAATTATATGTAGGGTTTCAATCACGAACTAGCAGCTGAAATGCCGAAACGCTATTTAGACAAATGAGTGAGTAAATTTCGCGCCAAAGTCCAGGAGATATTACCTTAAATCTCGTTGGTATGTCCATAGATTATAATCTCGCCGATAGTTCTACTGCATTTTATTTCTGAGGAAGGCACGCCTTTATGATGTGATCAACAAAGTGAAGCGACTTCATGTGTCAGCTTCCCCTCGAGACGTGTTAGCGGAATACGGTCAGATTTATTAGTAAGAGAATTTTAAAAAAAAGATTCAGACTGAGAAATCATTAGAATCAATATACATGACGGCATACGGAGGAAGCAGAAACAAGTGGTTAATACATGTCAGTCAGAAATCAGATTTTAAAAGATCCTACGATACCAGTCACTAAAAAGCGTTACATGGTTCAATAAAAAAACAATGCAAGAAACGTGAGGTGGTAGAACGCTTACCACAGGACTCACGAACACCTATGACGAGCTGTGAATCAATAACCTGACCACATCTCTCATCTTGTATAAGCTTAATAGCACTGTCCAGAAGCTTTTGCTTGATAGATTCGTAGATCGTACTGTTCCACGTTTCCAGCATCAGCTAAAATATAACTGAATTTCATACTGCAAGCTACTTTTCTAATAGTACTTTCTTGAAGATGACGTTTGTTGGGACCGTTAAGATGCTTACCAACCAGGTAATTTTCTAATGGACTAAATGGCTGTGGAAGATATTCGCTTTGTTTAGAAAATTTATTCCATTGAGCTATGTACGATTTTAACAATGAAGATTCATCTTGATTACGCATAACAAGCTAAAGTTGAAATCCTATAAAAGAGAAGTTATTACCTGCTGAACTCTCATAATCGATTCTTTAACAGTTTCTGTAAGAGAGGAAATGATGGCGGTTGTTGCTGATTCTTGCCATGAGACGATATAATGTACATCTCTAAACAATAAACATGAGGTAAAACCCTTACGCAAACATATTCTGCCACTCGTCCCTACTGACATTCTCAGTATTGAGGATGCGCTTCACAATCGTATTCACCTTTGGCCATCTCTGTTCATAACAGTCCTCATGGCACTTTGAAACGTACATGTCATCAATTTAGCACTGAAGAACTCACATCAACAAATAGCATCCCAACTTTTTCGTACTACGCGCTGGAAAAATATCACGTCAAGGACTAATTGATAAGATCAAACCTCAAATAGCTCGGTGGAAAAAACAACATTTACAGAACTAAACATTTTTTTCGAATCCTCAGGTTCGTTCATATTTGACCTCTATAATAGCTTTCCTGTACCTAAACCATGAATCGCCTAAAAATATGTGATATTTCAGCAGAAGTCCAAATAGTTCAAATGGTTTAGGACGGAAAAAAAGAAGCTTTCGCCTAACGAGCTTCTATGTCTAATAGCAGTGAATCACTAATACCTCCAGGCAGGAGCCTACGTATATTAACGACAAAAGAAAAAGAAATTGATCGATCGTAGTAAGATATTATCCTCAGTCCTTGAGAATATGTTAAGTTTTCTCTCAAGGGACTTCTGGTAAGTCACTTGAACTAACTCAGTTTGAAGTAAATTACAGCATTTAACTACCCTAAAGGAGTATAAAATGCGCATACTGTCCGTTCTTCAATGTTGTGACTTCAGTTTCTAAGTGTTACGCCTTAGTTTTGTGTTTGGACTAATCTGAAGTAGGTGTATAAGGGGATGTCCATAATTTTTAGTATATTACAAGTCATTAGAACGTCACCTATAACAATTACGTACTCTTGTGGGTTAAGCTTCAATGATTGGAGGCGCTTTTGATAAAGCTTGAATTTGAGTCCCCGAACTGATTTCGTGACTCGCCGCTGCATATGTTCTAGAGTGTCTTTATCCTTTTGGAGTGATGAAGGAAATACTGTGTTTCCTTACTCTAAATGGGAACGAATGAAACCGTTGAAAATCATGTGGAAAGTTCTTCCGTCAAACTGGCCAAAATTGTTTGCTCTAAAGGCATTTCTGTCACAGCGTAAAACTTCAAATAGTAGTGTACCTTACTTACGCCCGTTACTCCTAATGGAGCACAGGCTGCAGACCAGCGTTCTCCAACCTACTCTGTCCTGGGCCTTCTTTTCTAGTTCCATCCAATTCTTGTTCATTTTTCTCGTGTCTACCTCAATTTTCCGGCGCACTATGTTCTTTGGTCTTCCTCTTTTCCTTTGGCCTTGAGGATTCCATGTGAGGGCTTGCCATGTGGCGCAGTTGCGTGTTTTCTTCAACCTGTATTCCATCCACTTCAAGCGATTCTTCCTGATTTCTTCCTCCGCTGGGACCTGGTTTGTTCTCTCCCATAGTACGTTGTTGCTAATAGTGTCCGGCCAACGGATCTGAAGTATTTTGCGTAGACATCTTTTAATAATTACTTGCATCTTTTGGATGATGGCTTTCGTAGTTTTCCAGGTTTCCGCTCCATACAGTGGAACCGTTTTGACATTTGTATCGAAAATTCTGACCTTGGTGTTGGTTGACAATTATTTTGAGTTCCACCTGTTCTTTAATTGTGGATATATGTTGCTCTTGCCTTGCAGATCCACGCCTTCACATCTGCATCAGGTTCACCGTATTCATCAACGATGCTGCCCAGATATGTAAAGGGTTTTACATCTTCCAAATCTTCTCCATCAAATGTGACTGGATTGGTGAATGCTGTGTTGTATAGGAGAATCTTGCTTTTCCCTTTGTGTATATTGAGACCTACTGCTGCTGAGGATGCTGCTACACTGGTCGTTTTCTCCCGCATTTGTTATTGCGATTGCGATAGGAGGGCCAGATCATTTGCGAAGTCTATATCGTCCAGCTGCATCCTAGATGTCCACCGTATCCCGCGTTTCGCTTCAGATGTTGATGTCTTCATGGTCCAGTCGATCACCAGGAGAAAGAGAAAGGGTGAAAGTAGGCAACCTTGCCTGAATCCGGTCTTTACCTCGAACGAGTCTGTCAAATGTCCTCCATGCACAATTTTGCAGTTTAATCCATCATAGGAATTCCGTATGATATTTACTATCTTCTGAGGCATGCCGTAGTATCGAAGAAGCTTCCATAGTGTTGTTCTGTCCCGTAGGGTACCAGCAATACTAAATCTTTTTCAACTTAGGACACTTGAAGAAGAGAGTCGCTTAAGTTGCGGCTGTAGTCTGCAGCAGCTTTACGCTTTTAAGTTTCAAAGGTAAGTCCCTTGTCATCTGCCCAATTTTGAATTCGAGTCAGATCCTTCTGAAGTGCCAGTATATCCTCCTGGCTGCATGTCTCCCTCCAACGTTTCACATGATCAGCAAAATGTAACGAGTATGAAGGTAATTGTTGTGGAAGAATGTTTATATAAATAAAGAAAAGAAGTGGGTCCGGTACTGAACTCAGAGGGACCCGTTTAGAATATTCTATAATTTAGTGTATGAATTCCGTGTGATGTTGACGATTTTCTCAGCTACTCACACCATAGTGTCGAAGAAGTTTCCATAATGTTCTCCCATACACACTGTCAAACACCTCATAGTCAAGGAAGTTGATGTATAGTGACGAGTTCCATTCAATCTATTGTTCAACAATGATCCATAGTGTCGCGATTCAGTCTGTGCACGATCGATCCTTACGGAATCCAGCTTGTTGATCTTGAAGTTGGGCGTATACTGAGTCTTCCATCCGGTTCAGCAACACTCTGTTGAAAACACTTCCTGGTACTGACAGTGGTGTAATGTCTCTGTAGTCCTCACGTTTGCTCAGATCTCCTTTCTTTGGCATCTTGATGAGTACAGTTCGTCAGTGGCACTTGTTCTTCCTCGCAAATATTCATTAATAGAACGTGGAGCATCTTTGTAGCTACTTACATATTTGACTTAAGTGCTTCAGCTGGTATCTTGTCAGGTCATGCTGCTTTCCCACTCTTGATTTATCCGATGGCCATCCTAATTTATTTGATCGTTGGTGGAGTGACATCTATAGGAAGGTCTGTAGGTGCTGCTTCGATGTGAGGTGGGTTTAACGGAGCTGACCAACTCAAGAGTTCCTCGAAGTATTCCACCCATCTGTTCCTCTGATCTTGCATCTCGTTGACTAGCTTGCCTTCTTCGCCCTTAAACGGTATCTCTGGTTTACTACAGTTTCTTCGTCATGTCATATAGTTGTTTCATATTTCCTTCTCCTACAGCTTTTCTCGCTGTCGTTGCTAGGTCTTCCATGTATTTTGCTTGTCGGCTCGAATGCTCATCTGCACCTGCTTGTTTGCTCCTGTGTATTCAGATTGTGCCTCGACTTCTTCTGTTCTTGTTCAGCTGTTGCTAATTATTGTCTTCATGTTCTTCATTTCTTGGATCTTGTCCAGGATTTCCATAGAGATCAATTACTTATAATAATTGTTATTATTATTCACAGACATCTTATGGATACATAAGTGTTGTGAAGAAGCCATTTCGGGTTTTTTCAAAAAATGCAATAAAACACAATGTTCACTAATGTTAGCATTATATTTACCATATTTTTTAAGAAAAAAATATGTCATATCAATAGAATAACAATAATAATAAATTGGGTCTGTGTACTTGAGAAAAATATTGGATTGAGTTTAAAGAAGGAAAGGGCGAAAATAACGGAATAGAAATAAAGGAGAGATGAAATACGCAAATAGTTGAATAGGCGTGTTTATGAACACAGAACATGAATAAAAGACCATGTATATATCGTCAAGTCAGTAACAAAAAATAAATAAGAAAAAACAACTTATTATCGCAGTAAGATATGACGCTAGAATAAATGTTTGTGCAGTCATAGTTTCGAGTGATCCTGTGAAAGTCTCAATTAAATGAAAAGGATAACAAAATATCAACATGTATGAGTCATATATACGTACATAGTGAAGGCGAAACGAGTCTGACAAGTTAGTTTAAATGTAACACAAGTTATTGTCTTAATCACGACGTCGTAATTTTAAGAAGAATATTTATTTAAAAGGAAAGAAGAGAGAGAAAAGAAGTAGACACCTAGTGAAAAGGTTCATCCATGATAAGAGTAATGATTGTGTAATGAATATCGATCTCAGAAGTAAACCAAAAATTCAGAGAAATAAAATAGAAATTTTTGAGTGCACTAGGATGAATACATTTAGATTTATGTAATAGTATACAGAGTGAAACCGGATATTAATATAAATATTTGTGCAATATTACCTAAGAATGATGCTATGAAAGTCACAATTGATTTCAAAGGATAATCAAAAATTAAATATGTTTAGAAGGATAAGAAGAGATTAAAAGAATATCTAATGTATCGGGGAACCAATAATGATATTAATGACGGTAATAATGATAAATACGACGTGAAAAGTTTCAAAGGTTACATTTTGATTTTCAGTCAATTAAGTGGGTGACGGACCTTGTTTGTATAAATCGTTATTGAATACATTGATATTCGATAGGTGACATAATTCCGGAAAGAAAATCATCAAGGAGACTTCTGAACCGGGTTGTAGTTTCACTGCAACGAAGGTTCACCGGCAGTCTGTTCCACATGGTTGAGTAGCGAATAAGGGAAAATTTCTGGCGTAAGTTTGTGTGGGTTCTTGGAATCGCTAGAATATTATCTTTATTGCGTAGATTGTGGAATGATATCACAGAGTATGAAGGGATGGATACCGAAGAATAGGAAATACCGTTAATAAAACGGTAGACAAACATAATTTTTAATTTGATTCATCTGATCCAGAGAGGTTCTAATTTGAGTTGTTGACATCTTTGGTGATAGTCTTTCTTATCGGAATACCTCTAAACAGCTTTGATGAACCTTCTTTGAACACACTCAATTTTAATCAAGTCATTATGCCTGCAATTACTGTAAACTAAAATACCATATTCAAGAATGGGTAAGATACATTTTTTGTATAGTAACAATCTCGATTCGATATTATTGAAGTTTATCATTATGAATCCGACGAGCTTTCTAGCTTCGGATACTTGAGATGCAATGTGCTCACAAAAGTCCAGACTGTTGCTATATCTTAAACCCAAGTCACGAACAGTGTTGAGAGGTTTGAGTATATGTTTGTGTACAGTCAGATTTAAGTTAAGGCAGCGATCAATGTGGATAAATCCACATTTGTCAACATTAAGTGGCAAATTCCACGAAACAGTCCATTCGTATAACTTGTTTATTTACTCTTGGATTACCTCTGAAATATAGCTTTCTTTCGTGGGAGAAGAGAATGAATAAACTATTTTCAGGTCATCGACAAAAAGGAAAGGTTTACTATACTGAAAGAAAGAACACATGTCATTGATAAAAAGGAGAAAAAGTAATGGACCAATCACTTCCTTGTATAACCCCACTGGTTACATTCACAGGTTCACAGTAGCAAGATCCAAAGCAAACAATTTGGCTACGTTCTTCTAAAAAAGATAAAAGAGGGTTCAGTACGTCAAATGAAGAGAGTTTTAGAAGAAGAAGTTTGTGTGAGACACTGTCGAAAGCCTTACTAAAATCGAAGTGAAGAATTATCACTCACTGACCAACATCTCTTCTCTGGATAATTTGACCAAAAAATTCCAGGTGCGATGAGAAACATGAGCGTTTAGTCATAAACCCGTGTTGGGATAGGCTAATCGAACCAGTCGAAAGTAAAAATGATAACAGCTGTTTGTGGATGATTTTTTTCATTGTTTTTGAGAGCACGGATGTCAAATTAATTGACCTATAGTTAATAATATCACTACGTGATCCTATTTTGAATCTAATGGTGATAATATATGTTTTCCATACAGATGGATAGGTCCTATATTCCATAGATAGATTGAAAAGTTTCAAACAAAATAGTGGGAACTCTATACTTCCATATTTCACAAATGATGAAGGTATCCCGTCAGGCCCACCGTCATAAGACATTTCAGGGCAGCTATGGCCTGCTTGATGTTAGAGGGTATAAAATCAATTGTCTATCGGTGTCTGGATGTCAGCATTTGAACTGTAAGGTTAGAGCTTTCACTTCCAATTTTGTATCATTGGGAGGAGTGCTTGCTGAATTGTTCGCAAATAATATCAGGGTCGTCAACAATGCTTCCGTTGACTATGAAGAATTTAGTCGCACCTAGACAATTTGACTTCACACGTGATTTAAAAGCCAAATTATTGATAATTCTGGGCTTTTAATACGTAGAGCTTCATTTTCTATGTTCATAAAATACTTGCGTTTAGATGAAGCATTTCTGTCGATGAAGTTAGGTATACTCTGAAGTGTATACACGTTATTCTGCTCGTAAGAGCGATATTTTAACTTTCTCAGCTTTCTTTATAAAGTTTTAAAAGTATTCTAGCCCCTATCAGCATTATAAGCCACACGGCCAATAAGTGGAGCAGTTCAGTCAAGGCAATATATCAGGTTATGGTATATATTGGAAAGCGCAATGTCAACATTATTTGTGGTAAAATAAGTGTCCCATGGTAAACATTGAATGAGAGTTTCAGTCCGTTTCCAGGTTTGTTGATCAAAATGTCTACTATGGTACCTCATTGAAGCTTTAGAATTCAACTGCATGGCGTTTAAAAAATGAATAATACTCAATACAACTCTATGATCACTCGTAAAAAACTCATAACTGTTATGAACTGAGATAGAGTCTATGTTGATTGTAAACAATAAATCAAGTATGTTATTCCCCCTAGTCGGTTTTCATACCTGTTGAACCCATCCACAAATTTCTAGTGTTTCAACTAGCTTGTTATATCGACCTGGTACCGAAGTCAAGCCCCATGTAATTTTTGGCAGATTAAAATCACCTCCGATGATTTTAAAAGCATGCGGTTGGTGCGAAGCAATGGGAAAGATGTTTGTTAGTAAACTGTCAAACCTTATATCCGCATGAGGTGGTATGTATATGCATCCCACCAGTAAATAATTTTTAGATCCCCAGTTTACAGTAACCCAAGTGGAGTCGTCTATAGCATCAAGTGATTTATCCTCAAATTCGCACGCCTGAATATCTGAACGGACATAGATAATTGTACCGCCTCCTAATCCATAACATCTATCGGTTCTAAAGAAAACGTAGCTACCTACATTCAAGGAATGATCGAATATAGATGAATTGCACCACGTTTCCATGATAAGTACAACTGTTGGATTTACAAGGAATAAAACAGTTTTAAGATGAATAATTTTATTGGACAGAGAGCGGGCATTGGACGAAAGAATAAGAAACTCAGAGTTATCATAGTGAAGCAGGTTAGAGTATAAATCAATATTGGTAGTTCCATGAATACTCGTAGGATTGGCTAAGGTAAGAGTTGTGTTGTGAGGGGAAATAAATTCAACCACTTTGTCATCATGTGAAATATGTTTACCGTTGCCGGCAGAAACGCCGGCGAAGTTACAAAAAAGTCTTCGCATTGCTATTGGACATAACATCTGATAAAGGCATAGTGTACATATTGGAATCCAGACCAAGAAGGCTATCCGGTCTATGTGTGCGACCAAGTGGCCAATTACAATTCAGATTACTGTTTATACCTGACGTATGGGTAACATGTTCCAGACGTTTATTTCCAAAGTCAGTGGTTAATTTCGGCTTTTTCATAATTTGGAGAGGATCGTGTGCTGTTAAACATACTTGCGATGGTTTGCGAGGTTCGAATATATCAACGTTAAGTGTGTGGTCAGTTATAATAATGTTATGATTAGTTTTCCTGTTATTCGTTGCACAGTTACTGTAACTGGGTGTGGCACTAACAGGGGTTTGGACTGTGTTATCCCATTCGTCATCAGCACAACTACTTTGGGTTGAATCTAAGTCAACATTCTTAAGAGGATGGACACCACCTACATCGAGATTACTTTCTTCTGGGTTTTGAACTTTAGGACATTCAGAAGAGCTTTTCGTTGGCAGCATACTTGTAAAGCTAGACGTCCTCTTGGAGTCGAACTTCATTTTATGACCATTAGGATTATGATCCGTTTGAAGTTTGACGGTGTTGGTCTATAGATATCTCTTCCTGCTTTTCGCTGGCATGGTGTTTTATCCGGAAGAGTCTTAATATCCTTGAAAATTTGTTTTTGTCTGAATGAATTTCACTTTCTAATTTTGATAGTTTTTCCCATTTTTCACTTCGTTGATTATATATATATGAATCTATGACGAAATTGAATGGATCAAGTTAAGGAAACGGGAAATTACTGATTATGATGAAGTGATTACAAATATAAATTCTAATTAATGAACGATTAGTGTAAAGATGAAGTTGAAAAAAGGAAGAAAAGAAAGAATATGAAAAGAGATCAATCTCAAAAATGATTTTATTTGAAATGATTAATTGAATCAACCTTCAGTAATTAATTGTTTTTATATACATATATTCTGTGAGAGAGAATAAACCAGTTTCTATCTAAAGAGGAAATTAGGAAAAATGGTGCTGGAAGTGGATTACTTACTTACGACTGTTAACCCCTCATGCAGGAGCATTGGCCGTTCAATAACATTCTCCATCCAACTCTGTCCTCGACAATCATTTCCACTTGCTATTCATCCTATTCATGTCTGGTTCTAATCCTCGACACAGTGTGTTCTTTGACCTTCCTCTTTTCCGTTTCCTTTCGGGATTCCAATGTTATCGCTTGCTTCGTGATGCAGTTTGATGATTTCCTCAATGTGTGTTCTATCCACAACCAGAATATTTTCATCATCAGATGGGACCTAGTTAGTTCTCTGTCATAGTAGGCTGTTGCTATTGCTATCTGGTAAACTCATATTCCGTATCTTACGTAGACAATTGTTTATAAATACCCGCACTATTTTGATGTTGATTGTGGTAATTCTCCACGGTTCAGCTCTGCACAGTAGAACTGTCTTGACGTTCGTATTGAATATTATGACTTTGATATTGGTTGAGTTACACATCAGATTCTCCACGTCCATCGACGATGCTGTGAAGGTACGTGGGAGATTCCATCAGTTGAGATCGGATTGAGGATCTTGGTTTTTTCGTCGTGTATGTTAAGACCTACTGATACATGGGTTTTTGCTGCACTGTTGTAT
>OX104024.1:6750831-6807114 GCA_944470205.2 Schistosoma margrebowiei
AAAGGCAAAAATACGCCTTCGCTCTCGAATCTTTACCCGGGGACCACTTAGTAGCTGTTCGTGAGGTCGTCCTCAATTCCAATGTGCCAAATGTTTACGATCGCCTCAAAGAGGCAATTCTCCGACATTTCCTCCCATCAAGGGAAGAACGATTGAGGACATTATTAGCACGTCACCCCTTGGGTGATGCTAAACCTAGCCACCACCTCACGCGCCTGCAATCTCTTGCAGGATCAACAGCATCCGACTCGGAAATAGTTAAAGAATTGTGGCTCGAGTCACTACCAGCCCACATCCAACCTACCGTGACGGCACTGCTCGAGGACACACCGCTTAACCAGGTGGCCCTCATAGCAGACAAAATCTTGGCGAGGACTTGTATTAAAGACAGCTATGTTGTTGCCTCAACGGCACGTCCTAAGGTAGACAGGGACGCCAGTCATTCCTCAGCTCTTGGCGACAGGGACGGGTGTATCCACACGCGTCTTAGTTTTCAAGACCGTTGTAACGTACCCCAACCCTACGTCCCCCGAGCCCGATCAAGTTCTCGCAAACCCGTCACCACTCGCCCAAAAAGGGCATCTTCCAAGCCACGCCGAAAGGCGGTTTCGGAAGCGAGTGACGGTTGGTGCTGGTTTCATAGGTCCTTCGGGTCTGGCGCCCGCCGTTGTCGAGCCCCATGCTCATACAAGGCGGGAAACGCCAGCGCCGGCGAGTAAAAGCGGCCGTACTCGCCGGCCCTTCACCCCAGGTTGGTCGCCTATTCTATGTGCACGATTACCGCACAAACGCTAGGTTCCTGGTAGACACTGGGGCCCAAGTTTCTGTCGTACCACGAGGTAGCAGCAAGTCACAAGCCACAGTGCTTCGACTACGCGCTGCGAATGGCTCAGTCATTCCTACCTACGGTACACGACAACTCGTGGTCAACCTGGGCAACCGACGACGGTATCTGTGGACGTTCATCATTGCTGATGTTCCCACAGCCATACTAGGTATCGATTTCCTACAGCACTATGAATTGCTTGTCGATTCACGTAGGCTGCAGCTGATCGATACTTCGTCGAACAATAAATTCATGGGCTGTAAAGCCCACATGAACGCGTACCGAATCCTCGGCACTTTTTACTCGCGTGACGATAAATTCCACGCTTTATTCGAGAAATTCCCCGTACTCACTAAACCACTCGAGGAGCTTCCATCGGTGACCAATCGTGTGGTACACCACATAGTCACCCGCGGACCGCCAGTCACGGCACGACCTCGCCGACTGGCACCGGACAAATTAGCTTTTGCTAAGCGTGAGTTTGACAATTTACTAGCTACTGGTATTATTCGTCCTTCTCACAGTCCATGGGCCTCTCCTCTTCACATGGTGCAAAAAAAAGATGGGGTTAGTTGGAGACCATGCGGCGACTACCGAGCTCTAAACGTAGTTACGCGCTTTGATAGCTACCCCATCCCCCACATACACGACATCACGGCATCGCTCAAGGGCACGACTATCTTTTCTAAGATCGATCTGGTACGAGCATATCATCAGATCCCAGTCGCTCTTGAAGATATCGAAAAAACTGCTATCACGACTCCTTTCGGTTTGTTTGAGTTCCTACGAATGCCATTTGGATTACGGAATGCTGCTCAAACTTTTCAAAGGTTTATCGATAGCATTGTACGAGACCTCGATTTTGTTCACGTCTATATTGATGACCTGCTAATCGCATCATCAAACGTAGATGAACATTATCAACATCTTACGCTATTATTCCAACGCCTTTCGGATAATGGAATAGTAGTTAACCCAGACAAATGCGAGTTAGCTAAACGAGAAATAATATTTCTGGGTCATGTTATCAACCAAGAGGGTATTCTACCTTGTGAGGACAAAGTGCAAGCAATAAAGGAGTACAACGAGCCGTCCTCACTCAAGGAACTGAAGGCTTTTCTCGGTTTGGTTAACTTCTACCGTCGTTTCATCCCACACGCGGCAGAACGGTTACGACCACTAACCGACTTACTTCGCGGCAACCCAAGCAGATTAGAAATGAACGATTCTGCACGTACTGCATTCACAGAGATCAAAATGGCTCTTGCGCAAGCCACTCTCCTCGCACATCCCGATCCATCAGCCACGCTTAGTATAGCGGTTGATGCATCCGATGTCGCTATAGGAGCAGTCATGCAACAAAATATCTCCGGTAGTTGGCAACCTCTCGAGTTTTTCTCACGACGCCTTACTTCCACGGAGACGAGATATAGCGCTTTTGGTCGCGAGCTGCTAGCAGCCTACTGCGCCATCAAACACTTCCGACACGCAGTAGAAGGACGACAATTCATCTTATTCACCGACCATAAGCCCTTAACGTATGCTTTGCATACCAAGTCTGACCGCTACTCACCACGAGAGTGCAGACATTTGGACTATATCTCTCAGTTCACGACAGACCTTCGTCACATCAAAGGCGAGTCGAACTGTGTTGCCGATGCTCTATCACGAATCCAAACGAATGCAGTTACTCTGCCGGTGCTCGATCTCCCTGCTATGGCCGCTGCCCAAGCAAACGATCCTAGTTGTACCAAAGCACCACACTCCACGTCCCTTCAGTATCAGGAAGTACCTTTAGCCACGACTTCTGGCACCATTCTATGTGATACTTCTACCGGCCTTCCTCGACCCATCGTACCCTCTACTTATCGCCGTCTCGTATTCGATGCCCTGCATGGATTATCCCACCCAGGTATCGCAGCCACATTACGTCTCATCGCTGCACGATACGTCTGGCCGTCCATGAATAAAGATGTTCGTATGTGGGCGAAGCAATGCTTACAATGTCAACGATCAAAAGTGCACAGGCACGTAGCCGCCCCCCTTGGCACTTTCGCTACGCCTGATGCTCGCTTCGATCACGTTCACTTAGACATTGTAGGACCACTGCCACCATCGCATGGGTATGATCACATACTCACGTGCATTGATCGCTTCACCAGATGGCCCGAAGCTATACCCATCACGTCTATCACGGCGGAGACAGTTGCTCACCGCTTCGTAGAACGATGGATAGCTCTATACGGTTGTCCCTCGACTGTCACGACCGACCGAGGATAACAATTTGAGTCCGCACTATTCTCCTCACTTACTCGGCTGCTTGGTACGGAACGCATACGCACTACCGCCTACCATCCAGCTTCAAATGGTTTAGTTGAAAGGTTTCACCGTCAACTTAAAAGCGCTCTTCGAGCACACGAAAACGACGACTGGTACGAAACCTTACCGCTCGTTCTCTTAGGTATCAGAACGAGTTTAAAGGCAGATATACAATGTTCCGCCGCTGAACTAGTATACGGCACGACATTGCGTCTGCCCGGGGAATTCTTCACACCACGGAGCGGACATGATTTCGCTAAATCAGACTACGTCCAACGACTGTCTGCATTTATGCGAACGCTGCCTCCGGTGTCAACTCGAATACAACATCGACAGGTCGCTCTCCCTGGAGAGTTATCTACCTGTTCACATGTTTTCGTACGAGTAGATTCGGTACGCAAATCTTTGCAACAACCTTACGAAGGCCCTTTTCGCGTGATCGCTCGTCATGAAAAGACCTTCAAGGTTGATCGACACGGCCGCGTCGAAATCGTCAGCATTGATCGTCTCAAACCAGCACACGTCGATGACAGTGCCCTATCGGATAACCTGAGATTCAATGCTAGACCTATCAAACCTACTAGCGGGATCCTCAAACCATCTTCAGGTCCCACGCTAGATACACCTGAGACCTCATTCTCACGTCCCAGTCAACAGCACGCGTCATCTGCACCGTCTACGGACGAGACAACAGTCTCACGTCCAGATCAGCAGACCACGCCGCCTTTGACTTCGGATGAGATTGCAGGCTCACGCGACGCGAACGAGACTACCGTCTCACGTTCCGGTCGCCGAGTACGGTTGCCCGTACGCTTTCGTGACTAGCCGCACAGTCAACAACCGATACGGTGTAGGATTATTCCTATACTACACGCATGCTACCCTCTTCTTTTTTTTGATTTCTTTTTGTTTCCTGAGCCCACGCCTTCGACCACCTCAGTTTGGTTCCGTCGACTTCAGTCAACCTTGGTGAAAGCTGGCCTGATCACCCACGCTCTTGTCAACGCACTCAGTCGATATATTAGTTTGAATGTTTGGCACACGCTTGGTCTCGAACTTGGTCCTTGAGGTCGCTTTTGGTCTTTCGGCTCAACGTGGTTTCGTCCTACGTCTGCAGCGTTTCTGGTCCGGATTCCCTACGAACGCCATCTTCAGATTCTGGATACAAACCACTCGTGTAGCATGCCAACTCAATCAACAAGTACAGCACATCGAATCGGGTACCGTTCTCCGAAAATAACCTTCGTTGGCAACTCGACGATCAACAATCGCTTTCCTGTTCGCCAATCCTTTCGTCCTACAAACGCTCGTCAGACGATCAGTCCCACGATTTAAACCGTTATTAATCGAAAGTGTAAACCCTTTCTAGCGGGGGGCTCCTGTAGTGACTCACGTTTATTACGAGAACACGACTGGTTCAATAAAAACAATTATTATTATAAACAGTTGTACCAGTGTTTGTTTTAATGTGCTTTTGTTTAACTGTGCTAATTATAGCCATTTTGTGCTTCCATTACCTTCCATTATTGTTTCGCGCCTTTTGCTGCTGTTCGCACGTATTCTGTACTCCTGCTTCCGCTTGTACCGTTCTTGGCACGATCTCGGTATTCATTCGATACCACGAGATCGCCAAACGAATAAATCTGCTTACGCTCAACCTACGCCTTCTGATATTCTTGGCACGTGTATTTTGGTAGCGGTGTACATAGTCAATCCCGACTCGACGCCACGCTACAGACTATTTATTTATATCTATACTTGCCGGCTGATTGGGTATACAAGTTAGTTGAAAGTATGCAGTTTATCATAAGGCGGAATACGATTTAATTGAGATATAGTGGTTATAAGTTATTGAAATTGGTTAAACCTATGTGTCATATTACTCAGTGATGTGGTGCTGCAAGATGTATTTGGCTAAATAAGTTTTTACAAGATGATTAGTAGTGAGTGATGCTCATGTGATTATCAGGGAGAACATAAGTTGTAACCAAGGGGAGTACACTCCCAACTCATGCCTATGATAATAGCTTGAACCTTAGTCAGTGTTGGGGTAAATTCGACATTGATGTTTTCAGTTTGCAGGAGATTTGCTCGACTGCTTATACTGATTATTTGCATGCATGATTGTGTCGCTAAACCATCAATTAGACTGACAACGTTTTGAGATATTTACTGAATGAGCAACTGATAGAGAAACATACTGTAATCATCTGTAGTGAATGAAGATAAAAGAAAAGCAACACTAGTGCTAATTATAAGTAAATTAGCTGACCAATTTTGTTAATAGTTTCATTAATTTTATCAATCATATTACGTGATTGTCAAGTCATGACAATGCTTTATGACGATATCCTGAAACTATTAAGTTTAACTAGTTATAATGTTGATTGAGGATTAGTCCGTGGAAAAATAGGTATTGTTGCTTTAGGTGATTCAAAATTATCAGAAATTTGTAATGTCAGACCACTTGTCAGTGACTTCATGGACTTGTGCCATGTTTTGTTCTGGCCGCCCATAGCTTTCTTCCTATCTACTCTTATACCACTGAACATCGCACGTCGAGGCAGTCGTCGTTGGGCATAAGTAACACGTGTCCCAGCCATCTCAATTGATGAAGTTTCACTACGTCATCAATTGTTTTGCCATCCTTACCTAGTACCCGTTTCCTAACAACTGCATTGCTTACTTGATGGTCCCATGATATACGAGCAATGTTTCGAAGACACCTATGATCGAATACTAGTAACCTACGAATATCCTCTTCTCTTACCGGCCATGTTTCACTTCCATAAAGTAGGACGGGACGTACTGCTGCACAGTAAACCCGTCCTTTGGTTGATAGACGGATATCTCGCCTACGCCATAAATGACGCAAGTTCGCAAAAGCTAGTCGAGCCTTCTGTATCCGTGCTGAGATTTCGTCACATACCAGACCACAAGGGCTGATGAGACTTCCAAGATAAGTGAAGCGGTCGACACACTCAACTACTTCACTCCCTATCACTAGTTCGGGTGTCGATGAAACCCAATCCTGAAGCAACATTTTGCATTTCGAGGGAGAGAATCGCATCCCGAACATGCTTGCATTGTTGCTTAGAGTGGTCAGAAGACTCTGCATTTTGTCAGCGTCTATGTCATCAGCGTATTCTAAGTCAACAAATGAACCTCCCGGTAGAAGGTTCATTCCCTGAAGGGAATGCAATTATAGTGATATGCAAAGGAGATATTATGGTAGTGAAAAGAACAGATTGTCTACAGATAATTCTTTTTTGCCATAACAGTACATAAAATAAGAAAGGCTCTGCGTATTTGGTCTGATGGAACAGGTAATCTTGTTTTTTGAAAAGTAATGCTAGAAAGAATACCTTATCCATAAGTGCCAAGTTTGTGTAGAGATTAGCCAAATGATTAGTTCAACTAAAGATCTACAATAAACAACCATACAACCCAAAACCAATTTAATATGTACACAGGTAAAATGTTTGCACTTTAAAAACCAACTAAGCTTGAAGCTTTTTCAAAATTGATTGGTGATTTTAAAGAAAACAGCATACTTCGAGTCCTCATTTTAAGTGGGGCTTCACAACTGGCAATCTTACAGCTTTAGTCTTTATAAAATTCACGTTATACTACATAATATTTCGGTGAGACTATAATTTATGGAAGATCTTTGAGCGACGCTGAAGTGGCTTTGAGAGTTTCCACATACTAACTGGGGTCAAATGAGGGTTGTGAACCAGTGAGAGCTTGGGATTAATATTTACAGTTGATAGTTAGGGTTAGGAATTATATTTAGGGTTTCAATCACGAACTAGCAGCTGAAATGCCGAAACACTATGTAGACAAATGATTGAATAAATTTCGCGCCAAAGTCTAGATGTTACCTTAAATCTCGTTAGTCTGTCCATAAATTATGGTCTCGCCCATCGTTCTACTGCATTTTATTTCTGAGGAAGGCACACATTTATGATACGTGATCAACAAAGTGAAGCGACTTCATGTATCAGTTTCCCCCCAGACGTGTTAGCGGACTACGGTTAGATTTATCAGTAAGAGAATAAATACAAAACATTCAGGCTGAGAAATTATTAGAATTAATATACATGACGGCATACGGAGGGAGCAGAAACAATTGGTTAATGCATGTCAGTCAGAAATCAGATTTTAAAAGATCCTACGATACCAATCACTAAAAAACTTTACATGGTTCGTGGTGTAGCGGTTAGCACTCTGGGCTTTGAATCCGGGGTACCTAGCCTGTCGTATGCCCTGATGGTGTTCTCGTAACTTTCCGGTTGCTTGATCTGCCAAGGGCGATGGGACAGTGCATGATGTTATTGTTGTGTGCTAGGTTCAAAGAGAATTGTATGCTATATGCATGCAAATCCGCCCCGTTATTGTTCCTATTTCATGCCCGCGAATGCCCTGGTACGGCCGAGAGTGGGGTGAGTCCACTCTCCCTCTCGAAATACTCTCACACGGCCGCGCGTTAACAGCCTCTGCCAGGGAAGTCCTACTCAATGCCTTCTCGTGGCGGGGGTGTTGTTTGCAAAAATGAGAGGACGAAAAGCGAATGTCCGACGCTTTAACTGGCTCACAAAACAATGGTGCACATGGGCTCCAGTATCCTGGTCACAGGCTACCATAGGAATGCATCTCCTTACGATGCTCCACTGCCTTGTGGATCAGACCTTTAGGTCAAAGGCTCAGGGTGTGGCTCCTTAAGATATCCATCTCTTTCGGTTTGGGTACCCGGGCAGTATCACAGCCCACACACAAACGATGAACTCTATGTCTATGGCAACTACTTTTCTCGCTTCGAAAAATAATCAATTGATTCTTATAATTATCATTACTATTATTGTCGTTATTAATACTATTATTACTACTATTATTGTCATTATTATTATTATTATTATTATTTTCCACATTATTCACCCTCTTTTAGACTCATACAGTGGCTTGTCCTTCGTGGAAATCCGACTGTATCTAAACGTTATCGAGTCACTGTCCGGTTGAAAATCGTATGTTACCACCGAATATGAGTACTGAAGCACTTTTTCTGAAATCACATGCACCATTCAAACTGGCTGCCTTCAACGTTCGCACATTTATGCAGGTCGGACAACAGATAGGGCTGGCTATGTCTTTGGAAAGTCTTGATATTGATGTTTGTTGTCTATCCGAGACCTGTATTTAAGACTCTGGCGAAGTACAACAAATTCGATCTCTATCTGTCGATTCAAAAAGCTTGTTTTACGTGCGCTTATCTGGGTACCCTGTGGCATCTTGCTGGCGTTAGTGTCGCACTAAGTGCTAAAGATGAGGCAGCACTAATTGATTGGATCCCCATTAACAGTCGGTTATGTGCTGTTAAAATAGAGAGTTTCATAAATGTGCGAAGAAATCGGCATGAGAAACGATGTCTTTTCGTCATCTCCGCCTATGCCCCGACAGATTGCAGCCCGCATGCAATGAAGGATGAGTTTTACCACCAGTTATCTGTTCTTCTCCAGAAAGTGCGCTCGACAGATATTGTAGTACTAGCCGGAGACTTGAATGCTCAGGTTGGGTGTCTAGGCACAGAAGAGAGTCGTTTAGGTGGCCGATGGGGACTTGCTGGTCGCAGGACAGATAACGGGGACCGTCTACTGCAACCGTGCACAGACCACAACCTGTTTCTGGCTAGCACTAACTTTCGGTACAGTCATCGCCGATGTGCCACCTGGCGTCCTCCCTCTGCATCTCAAGCCTGGACTCAGATTGATCACATCGCGATCAGCTTCCGCTGGCGTGGTTGTGTACAAGACTGCCGCTCCTTCTGGAGTATAAATGAGCATTGGTTGCAATTGCATGACGCCATGAAAATGGCGGGAACAGTCAGTTGTGGGCTTGCGAAACGTCCCGCTTATAAGTACTGGATTTCTTCAGGTTCCTTACAACTTATTGAAGCCCGCCGGTCGACTCCGGGTGACCGTGAGTTTGACCATAAACGAAGGAAATTGGGCAAAGTGTGCGTAAGGATCGAGAAGCCTGGTGGTCGGAGCGTGCTAATGAGCTGGAAGCAGCAGCTGCATCTGGTAACTACCGGAAGCTCTTCCAGCTCATCCGAGCCACTGGCAGCAAGAAGTCTGGTGTGAGTGAAACAATCTGCGAGGATGATGGGATGCCAATCACTAACATCCATCGACGTCTTGGACGATTGGCAGAATTTTTTGAAGGGCAGTTCGACTGGCCTGCTGCTCCGGCAACATCGGTCAGACTGTCCTGCCCCCCATGGCAGGTGACGACTGATCCACCAAATGCGGAGGAAGTCCTCAAGGACCTCCACCTCTTGAAGCGTTACAAATCACCTGGCCCAGGTGACTTACCTCCGGCTCTTTTTAAAGATGGTGGTGACTATCTGACTAAGGAACTGACGACGTTGTTTACAAAGGTGTAGGAGCTAGAGAGTGTATGAACGTCATGGAATGAGTCGATAGTTGTCCCTATCTTTAAAAAGGGTTCACGTCGTTCCTGTAACAACTATCGAGGGATAAGTCTACTTCCGATTGCGTCCAAGCTATTGGCTTCCGTCATACTTCGTAAGTTGTTCAAAACCCGAGAAAGATTGACTCGCGAGGAGCAGGCTGGGTTTCGTTCTGGTCGGGGATGTATTGATCATATCTTCACCCTCCGCCAAATGTTAGAACATCGCCATACTTATCAAAGGCCAACAATCGTAGTGTTTCTTGACATCAGGGCTGCCTTCGATTCGTTGGACAGGACTGTTCTCTGGGATTGTCTATTGAAGAAGAGTGTGCCTGAGAAGTTTATTAACATCCTAAAAGCCCTATATAAAAACACCTCAGGCAGAGTGAGGGCATACAACCACCTCTCTCCATTGTTCCATCGGAGCAGTGGGGTTAGGCAGGGTTGCCCAATCTCACTATTCCTCTTCAACTTTGCCATCGATGACATTCCGGAATCAGCTCTGATAGATGTAAGTAATGGTGGTGTGGATCTGTTGCCTGGAGAAAGACTTCTCGACCTTGCGTATGCGGACGATATTGTTTTACTGTGCGATAATGCCCAAGGCATGCAACCCTCACTTAATCAGTTGACAATCAGTGTCCGTAGGTATGGTATGTGCTTTGCACCTTCGAAGTGCAAAGTACTTCAGCAAGGCTGGCAGGATTCTAACCATGTATTCACCCTGGATGGTGAGCAGATAGACGTAGTCGAGAAGTTCGATTTGCATAAGTGCTAGTGGGTGTGTGAGTGATGAGATCAATGCACGTATAGTGAAAGCCAGAGCGGCTATGCCAATCTGGGCCACCTTTGGCGTCTTCGTGATGTTAGTCTGGCTGTAAAAGGTCGGATCTACAACGCGTCGGTGAGAGCAGATTTGCTTTATGCTTGTGAAACCTGGCCTCTCCGAGTTGAGGACGTTAGACGACTTTCAGTGTTCGATCATCGCTGTCTGCGAAGGATTGCTGACATCCAGTGGCAACACCATGTCAGTAATGCAGAGGTTCGGCATTGTGTGTTCAGGCACAGAGAAGATAATGCAACTGGTGTCACCATCTTGAAACACTGACTTCGATGGCTTGGACATGTTCAACGAACGTCGTCCAAGAGAATTCCACGTCGTGCATTATTTGCCGACTCTGGGACTGGTTGGAAGAAGCGGAGAGGTGGTCAGTATATGACATGCTGTCGTGGCATGAAAGAAAGCTGCAAAGGACTGGCTTGTGTTGGTCCTTCACGACTCCCTGGTTGGGGTCCGAGAGATGGTGCTACACAGTGGCTAGAGACGTTATCAGATATAACTCAGAATAGAAGCCATTGGCGATCCTGCTGTCATCTTCTTTTACTTTCTTCATAAAAAGTGGTTTTGTCTCCCTTACCTGAAAGATTTCTTCCGATTGTACCTTTGCGTTCCCTGATTACTAGCCCTTCACCTTACACCAATCTCTTCGTTATTGTTCTCTCCTTTTTTGCTCTCCTTAGCTTTTTTTCTTTTTTCCTTTCTATTCCTCTTTGAATTTTCATTGTTTTGTGTGACGCATATATATTGGCGCTCTCTTGTACCAAAATTCATGTGTCCAAATAAATAAATAAATAAAATGCAAGAAATGTGAGGCGGTAGATCGCTTACCACAGGACTCACGAACACCTATGACGAGCTGTGAATTAATAACCTGCCTACATCTATCATCTTGTATGAGCTTAATAGCACTGTCCAAAAGCTTTTGCTTGATGGATTCGTAAATCGTACTGTTCCACGTTTCCAGCATCAGCTAAAATATAACTGAATTTCATACTGCAAGCTACTTTTCTAATAGTACTTTCTTGAAGATGACGTTTGTTGGGATTGTTAAGATGCTTACCAACCAGGTAGTTTTCTAATGGACTAAATGGTTGTGGAAGATATTCGCTTTGTTTAAAAAATTTATTCCATTGAGCTATGTACGATTTTAACAATGAAGATTCATCTTGATTACGCATAACAAGCTAAAGTTGAAATCCTATAAACGAGAAGTTATTACCTGCTGAACTCTCATAATCGATTCTTTAACAGTTTCTGTAAGAGAAGAAATGATGGCGGTTGTTGCTGATTCTTGCCATGAGACGATATAATGTACATCTCTAAACAATAAACATGAGGTAAAATCCTTACGCAAACATATTTTGCCACTCGTCCCTACTGACATTCTCAGTATTGAGGATGCGCTTTACAATTTTATTCACCTTTGGCCATCTCTGTTCATAACAGTCCTTATGGCACTTTGAAACGTACATGTCATCAATTTAGCACTGAAGAACTGACATCAACAGATAGCATCCCAACTTTTTCGTACTACGAGCTGGAAAAATATCACATCAAAGACTAATTGATTAGATCAAACCTCAAATATCTCGGTGGAAGAAGCAACATTTGCAAAACTAAAACTTTTTTTCAAATCCTCAGATCGGTTCGGTGCAGCCCATTCTGAGAAACTCACTGGTTCAATGACACCTAGTTTCTGAAGTCGTTCTAGTTCTTGTTCAACCACTGGTAGAGCAGCATATGGTGCGGGTCTCCTAGGTCGAAAAACGGGAGTAGCTGCAGGCTTTAGAGTTAACAGTGCTTTGGCCTTCGTGCCTTCTCCCAATCCTTCTCTAAACACGTCTTGGTGTCTTTGTAACATAGCGTTTTTCTGGCTCCCCACTGGGGTGTTGTCTATACTTACTCGTCTGCAGATACTGTTGATAGAATGATCTGCTAGTTTAAGTGTTTCTATAAGATCCAACCCCATTAAGTCTAGTGCTGGCTTCTTAGTAAGATATACTGTTGCATTCGTTGTTACAGTGTCTTTAGAAACAGTGCATGGCACTTCCCCAACAATATTTAACTTACCCCCAAATGCACTGTGTGCCAGCTGAGTTGTTGGGAAAATTGTGGGTCTTCCAATGTTCTTCCATGTTTCAGGGCTGATTAAAGTAATATCAGAAGCTGTGTCAAGCTGAAAGCGGGTTCAGCGTTTATTAATATTCAAGGTCACATACTTTCTTTGGTGGCAACTTTGTGCTCTGTTATGTGATACCAATATCTTGTTGATTGGAGCACTATATCTGTATTTATTCGATTAAGGCTTCAAAGAATGTTGTTTATGGGTTCTTTTTTTGCAGCAGTTTTCTTTATGTCCCTTCCGATGACATTTGCTGCAACGATGTTCTTTATATGGGCAAAACCTCTTATAGTGCCAACCTCCACATGCCCAGCATGGAGATGATGGTTTGTCGCTGTTATTTTGATAATTATGGGTACTGGAACCTTGAAAGACTTTTCTCTTGACTGCATTGACGTTATGGAAAGAGTTACCGTTTTCTACCATTGAGGTATCATGCTTTAAGTTTACTAACCTTTGGCACTCAGCAGTCACTTCTTGCAGGGTCATGTTAGGGCAGTGTTTGAGTTTGCTTAGGATTCTGGTTCGGATATCAGCATCTTCGGATGAACGCAGGCTGCAGATAAATACTGAGCATTTAAACTGATCTTCCGACATGGACGACAATCTGACCCTCTCACATTCTCGGTTCACAGTTCCTGCATGCTTCACCCAGTCATCGCCTGGTTCTTTCGTTAACTTTAAGCACTGGTAACGGATATTAAATAGCGATGATTGTTCTCCGAAGATTTGGGACAGGGTTTTGACTGTATCATCAAAACTAAAATCTCGTGGATTCTTCGGAAGAATGAAATTGCTATAGCGTTCATGTTCCATAGTCCCAAGTTTTCTTACAAGTATTCTCACTTTTAAAGCATCATCCAGTTTGCAAAGATCAATATAAACAAATCTTTATACTTCTTAAACCAGGACTCGAAAGTTACACCTGCTAAACCATCAAAATTAAATTCATGGATGGCGTTAATGACTGAATCAATATCTGATACTTGAGATTCACTAGAAACAGGATTTTGCTGGGACAGGCAGAATTTCTGCATCAGGGTTTCCATGATTCTAATTTGGGACTCTTCAAACCTTTTTTCTTGACGCTCCATATAGGCTTCTAATTGCTTCAAGGAAATATTCATTGTAGTTTTCATCTCCATCGCCACTGATACATCTTGTCTATTGAACGCTATACTTGTTCCTAAGCTATTCCGGTAACCCGCAGTCTAGAACTACACAGCGACTTGAACACCAGAGAGAAGACACAAGTATAAGAGAAAATACTTTATCCCAAGGTTCATTTTTGTACAAAAAATCATGGGTATTTATAGATTTTGGCGTCTGTTAAATCAACATCATTTTAAAGCCAATCCGATATCAGCATATTATGCTACCGACCAATAGTAGCACGCCACGTTGGAGTTCTAGAACGCTCCATCACACTCTGATTGGCTAGGACTCTTCGGCTCCTTGTGGGCCTCTGGGGGCTCCGTTGAAGTTCTCCGGAAGCCGACCCAACAGATAGCTTTCCTGTAAATAAACTATGAATCGCCTAAAAATATGTGATATTTCAGCAGAATTCATAATGGTTCAGATGGTTTTGAACGGAAAAGAAGAAGCTTTCACCTAACGGGCTTCTATGTCTAATAGCCGTGGATCACCAATACCACCAGGCAGGAACCTATGTATATTAACGACAAAAGAAAAAGAAATTGATAGATCGTAATAAGATATTATCCTTAGTCCTTAAGAAGATGTCAAGTTTTCTCTTAAGGGACTCCTGGTAAGTCGCTTGAACTAACTCAGCTGGAAATAAATTTCAGTATTTGACTACCCTAAAGGAGTATAAAAGGCGCATACTGTCCGTTCTTCAATGTTGTGACTTCAGTTTATAAGTGTTACTTCTAAGGTTTGTGTTGGGACGAATCTGAAGTAGGTGATTAAGGAGATGTACATAATTTTCAGTATATTACAAGTCATTAGAATGTCACCTATAACAATTCCATACTCTGGTGGGTTAGGGTTCAATGATTGGAGGCGCTTTTAATAAGGCTTGAATTTGAGTCCCCAAACTGATTTCGTGACTCGTCGCTAAATGAAGACTAATGAAACCGTTGAAAATCATGTCGAAAGTTCTTTCGTCAAACTGACCAAAAATGTTTGCTCTAAAGGCATTTTTGTCACAGTTAGCGTAAAACTTCAAATCGTAGGGTACCAGCATTACTAAATCTTTTTCAACTTGAAACACTTCAAGACGAGAGTCGCTTAATTTGCAGCTGTAGTCTGCAGCATGTCTCAGATGTACACTTTTAAGTGTTAAAGTTAAGCCTCTTGTCATACGCCCAAACTTGAAGTCGAGTCGAATCCTCCTGAAGTGTCAGTATATCCTCCTGTTTTCACATCTCTCCCCAACGTTTCACATGTTCAGTAAAATGTAATAAGTATGACGGTAACTGTTGTGGAAGATTTGTTTTTATAAATCAAGAAAAGTAGGGGATCTGGTACTGAACCCTGAGGGACCCGACTAGAATATTCCATAATTTGGTGTGTGAATTTCGTATGATGTTGACGACTTTCTCAACTACTCAAACCATAGTGTCGAAGAAGTTTCCATAATGTTCTCCCATACACACTGTCAAACACCTTCTCATAGTCAAGGAAGTTGATGTATAGTGACGAGTCCCATTCGATCGATTGTTCAACAATGATCCATAGTGTCGCGATCCAGTCTGTGCATGATCGATCCTTAAGGAATCCAGCTTGTTGATCTTGAAGTTGGGCGTCTACTGAGTCTCCCATCCGGTTCAGCAACACTCTGTTGAAAACACTTCCTGGTACTGACAGTGGTATGATGCCTATGTAGTTCTCACACTTGCTCAGATCTCCTTTCTTTGGCATATTGATGAGGTGTCCTTCATTACAGTTCGTCAGTGGCACTTGTTCCTCCTCTCAAATATTCTTCAATAGAACGTGGAGCGTCTTTGTAGCTACTTACATATTTGACTTCAGTGCTTCAGCTGGTATGTTTTCAGGTTATGCTGCTTTCTCACTCTTGATTTGTCTGATGGCCAGCCCAATTTCTTCGATTGTTGGTGGAGTGACATCTATAGGAAGGTCTGTAGGTGCTGCTTCGATGTGAGGCGGATTCAACGGAGCTGGCTAATTCAAGTGTTCCTCGAAGTATTCCACCCATCTGTTCCTCTGATCTTGCATCTCGTTGACTAGCTTGCCTTCTTCGCCCTTAAACGGTCTCTCTGGTTTTCTACATTTCCCTGACAGTTTCTTCGTCGTGCCATATAGTTGTTTCATATTTCCTTCTCTTGCAGCTTTTTCCGCTGTCATTGCTAGGTCTTCCACGTATTTTGCCTGTCAGCTCGAATGCTCATCTGCACCTGCTTGTTTGCTTCTGTGTATTCAGATTAAGCCTCGACTACTTCTGTTCTTGTTCAGCTGTTGTTAATTACTGTCTTCAAGTTTTTCGTTTCTTGGATCTTGTCCAGGATTTCCATAGAGATCGATTCCTTATAATGATGCCTCTTGCGGACCAGAAACTCCGGACACGTTGAAGTCAGTGCTTATTTGATCGCTTTCCATTTGTCCTTTATAGTAGTTTCTTCTTCCAGTAGGTCCGGTGAGGCTTGGAATTCGTTGTTGAGAAATATATTGGATTCGTTGAGTGTGTCAGTATCTCGAACTTTTCTGATGATTGTTTTTCAGGAAGGCTGTGCTCTATGGGTTGGAGTTTATGACACTTTACCCAAACCTTCTCTTTCATGAATGGCTCGAACTATCAATAACCCTTCAAGTACTCCAGGCGGATAACGGAAATGAAACAAATAAACGATTATTATACATGGATCCAATTTCTTTGATAATTGAAGCAGCTTAATTAACTGATTCTATGAGTATTGGGAACATTTTAAACAGTGATTGTTCATATATTAATAAGAAGCATGCATATAGTTACATATTTTTCCGGAATCTATATTCTAGTCACAAATTTTGAGTCTATACACAATGCTTCTCTCAATCAGAGTCACGAGTCAATATACAAAATTTTAAGAGGCTTGAAGATGTTCAATGATATTTAAATCCCAGGCTGTTGAGAAAAACTTCGACATCCTAATTAAACAACGCGTTTGAGTGTTTGGACCAAAATATGTAGATTCATTTGATAAGATATGAGTATGCTGAACTCTGTTACTTGTTTGACTACATAGTCTGTGTCCAATATTGTACCTCACTGAAAATGTGAAGCTGAAATGTTCTGTGATCGAGAATGAACCCCACTAAATACATATCAGCCAGACACGTTTTGTTAATGGAAATAGATTTTTTCTTTTAATTTTTGCACCTCTGTCCATTTTTTTACTCAGACAAGCAATGAACCACTTGGTATGATGACGGTTATCTGGGTCTTAAGGTGGGACTTAAGAGTCGTGTCGACTGATTTGCAATGGCATTTCACTCTTCATCTGTCTCAAGATAGGTTTTCCTTTCTTACCATTCGTATTCAGATATCCAACCCATGTCGCCTCTGCGGTGGAACTTTATTGGCCGCCTGTACTTGAATCGCTAGTGCGGCTTTTGTCAGCTTACTGACTTGCACCAGAAAGCCAATTTCCTACTGGACCAGTAATGTATTATTCAAGCAGAAAAATATACAGAGCCAATAGTAGTTAGACTCCAAACATCTTATGGAAACATTTTCTACGTCAATCACACTGTATTCTTTACTTAACAAAGAAAAAACAATTAGTTAGTCAATATTTATGAGCTCAGTCAACCGTCAGGCGATGTCCACAAAATTTACTCTATGTAAAAATACCCTTAGACAACAAAATTGTTAATCTGTCTGATCACAATGGAGAAACGACGAAATTCAGAAGATCCTAGCGGTTCCGTACAACACCCTAAACACTTCTGGACATTCCCTTGGATGCCTTCCTAAGCTTTGTCCCAGAAACTAGAAACACAACAGCAGAAAGTACTGTAGACACAACTTCTACCTACTAAGGGTAGTCAAATGCTGGAATTCACTGCCGTTGAGCTATTGCAAGCGAGATCCTAAGAGTTCTTTTTGGAGAAACCTTGATATATTCTTTAGCGCTAAGGACATTATTTACTAGTTCTTTTTCTTACTCCTCTTTTATCGTTAATATACAGTGGTTCCTACTTGGGGACATCGGTGATCCACCACTACTAGATACGGAAGTCCGTTAAGCGGAAGCTTCTTTTATCCTCTGCAGAAACATGTGAACCATTCACACGCTCAGGCAGACCGCCCTTTGGGGCTATAAACGCACTGAAGCGGTTCGTGCCTAGCTAGAGGGTACGTCGTGCATTTGGGGAGCATGCAGAATAGAGTGAGTTAGGAGGGCTGGAAAAGAGTAAAATGGGCGAAAATTTGGGTCGATGACAAAGAAATCACATACGATACAAGAAGCGACTAGGTACCACCTGAACTTCGAACCATCCTTACCAGATCATATATTAAACCACTATGATGATGACGTCACGAATCCAGATTACATGCAACCCCTAGGTAAATTTGGTCATGCAGTTCTAACCCTTGACTTCCATATAATCATCAAAAGCTAGCACGCGTCAGCTTAATCCAAACCTAACGTCTGGAAAGCAAATGTACGAGATATTTTACACTCGGTAGGTTAGACAGCTGAGCCAGAGTCCCCAATTGAATCAGCTTGAGATGTTTTCCGAAACTTATACGTAAAAGTAACTTTACAGCACATCACTTGGACTACACCAAGTGGACCGAAAATCTTTCCACCATAGTTCAGTAGTGAGGTTCGCATCCTTCTCCGAAACAGAAGAAAAATGTGGGATAGATTTAAATTACTGGAGATTGAAGAGATAAGATCTCAGTATCAAGAACATCAGAATACCTGAATGTCGACCCTCCGTAAGTTTAGAAGGTTGTACGAAGAGAAACGTGTCAAGGAATCCATAGAATATCGTATATGAATCAAAGCACAAAAAGAACAGGAAATATTACAGTACTATGGGGAGACAGTACTGCTTCATCTTTAGTAGAGGATGACTTTGGTAAAGCTCAAGTATACTCAAACTATTTTAGCAACGTATATAACGTAGAAACGCCCTTCCGGTCAGTGCATACACATCCCCTCACACACAGTGGACATCGTGACCATTAAAGTACTCGATGTCTTTGGTCTGCTAAATAAGCCTGACATAAACAAATCCGCGGGACCCGACGAACTGGATCCTATGTTTCTAAAGGAACTAGCTAATTTTGTTGAGAACCGTTTAAATATATGCTTTAATCTATCCGTGCCCCAGGCTCGTTTACCAAATGACTAGAAGAACTCCATAGTAATTCCTGTATTCAAAACAGGTACGAAACATAAACGTGAGACTTACCGACCCCTTGGCTTAACTAGCATGGTTTTTGAAATTTTAGAAAAGATTATTTGGGAGGAGCGGTTTAATTATATCGATTAAAACCGGATCTTTTCGGAGAAACAGTATGGTTTTAAAATAGGTTATTCTTGTCTCACAAACTTATTAGTGACTTTTTGTGTGGCGTCGAGTTGCGGTTGATTATGATCACGACTACAGGAAGACTAAGTTCCAGTTAATTGATATGACCCCCGGTTGGCCAAATATTAGAAGGCAGTTGATGGCTGTAGTCGAGATGTAATTGTTGGCGATCGCGTGGTATGAAAAGAATACCGAGATTGTGCCAGGTTGCAAGTGAGGTTATTGAGCATAACCGAATGCGTGCAATGTCACAGTCAACGGAAGAATGTGTGTAGTTTGTTACAGTTAAACAAACAAATACGGTAAAACAATCCCTGGTACAATTGGTTATAATAATAATTGTTTCCATTACACCAAACTCGTTCACTTGATAAAAGCAGGTCAATATAGACTCATGAAAGTTGGTGCGCTCTGAAAGACCAAAAGTGACCTATAGACGTAACGTATATTGACTTCGGCAAAGGTTTGACAAATTTCTCACAACTGGATGTTATATAAGTTAAGGAATGTCGGAGTTGGAGACAGTCTATTGATATGGATAAAAGATCTCCTAATTGTGCACAAACGGAGAGTACGGGTTAACTCCAAGTCATCTAGCTGGGAAACTGTGCTTGGAGAAGTGCATCAGGGCACAGCTTTGGGGCCAGAGTTATGCCTCTCATATGTAAATGACCCTCCTCGTCTCCTATCATCATCGGTCTTGCTATATGCTGACGATGTCAAGATATGGAGAGCGATAGGAAATAAGATTGCTAGTTTAGAGCTTGAAAATGACCTGAAGAAGTTATCTGAGTGGTCTTAAACTTGGCATTCGCTGATAAACACTTCCAGGTGTATTGTGATGGATATTGATCATCAGGGTACAGATACACATGTTGTCCAGTCACACAATGGCTTGGGGGTCATCGTTAGCCAAGACTTATAGACTACTGCACACTGCCGTGCAATAGCTGCCAAAGGTTTAAGAACCCTGTGGTCAGTATTTGAGACCTTTAGCCATGTCAACGCTTAAACGTTTTTTTGACTCTGTCTAGTCTTCATGAGTCATAAACTTGAGTACTGTAAACAAGCGCCTAGCCCCTGCTTAAAATTTCGAGGTGACTTGATTACAGTTTTTCAAGTTATTTGGTGATAAATTTGCACATGGTATGCACTCGTTTTTCTTGTTTTACAAAATAGAGAATTTACGAGGACACCGAAATATTTCATGAGATCAGAACAAATTACTTGTCAGCTGATTGTCAACTTTCCCGTCGGATAAACAACGAGTGAAATTCATTACTTCAGCACGTGGTTGGGGCTCCATCCATCGACACTTCCAAAAGGAAGTTGTATCAACTGAGAGACCATCATTGCCAGGACTGATGTAGGCCATCGAGCCTCTTGTTCTCTCCGAACCGAAACTGGTTTCAAAAACTCGCGCTAAAGTACAACCAAGGTAATGTGACATAATAATCCTCAGTAAACGAGATCAATGTCGCCTAATTTTGATATCAGGGATTCAACGGTTTGCTATAAGTACATTGTTCTCGCTATTTATGGCCTGGCGCCGTCTAAGCTTGTGGGATACAATTCAAGATGGAGGGACGTCCAATTTCGGATCTTAAGGTTGCCGAGCTTCGCAAGGAGTTGGAGAAGCGCAACCAAGATAAAACCGGTGTTAAACAGGTTTTGCTGGACCGTCTCAAAGAGGTTTATTCGTCTAAGCAACCTAGATTTTTAGACTTTAGAAAAGGATGGTCACGATCCTCAAACCTATCGTTTCAGAGATGATGATAGTGTTAAAACTGACCTAGAGATATCGGATCATTCGGTATGTGATCACTTTATTCAAACTTATTCTTTTATAGCCCGCAAATGGTGATTTACTAGGAGCTGGTAAGTAGTTTCCGTTCATATTCGTTTGTATGCCCATTAAAAACCATTTTGTTTCACTTTCATTTCAAAGTAATGGGTTAGGAGTAGGATGCTTTTAGTTGCTTAATCCAGCCGACAATTCTTGGATGTGTTGGACTGACAATTTACACGTAAATGGAACCTGCTATAAAACGTTTGACTCGTCATTGTAAGTCACTATGTGCAATGCAAGTACAGCTGTAGCGAACACTTAGTTTCGACGCTCATGGACTCGAGCCGCTGCCTGATCAATTAAGCGGATTGTCAGCCTGTAATCTTCATTCCATGCGCGTTCAACAAATCTGTCATACAACCTGAAAAAGCCGCACCTTGTGTGCGAAGTCGTAAACTTTGGATCATCTTTACTCTTAGCGAGTTGGTCTACCCTCTATTCAATTGTAAACGGAAACCTGAAGCCGTATTTGATCTAAGTATCCAGGATTCTTGTTAACAAACCTGTCAAATAATAAACAACAATGGAGAACTATATTTTATGATGTTATGGTAGGATGTGTTGCGAATAAATGGTTTCTTGTTTGCTCTGTACCGTTACCACCCAGAAAATCCAATATTGTTCGCATTCATCACCGCTGTTGTGCAGTTACTTTGGATTGTGCGAGCTGTAATAGGTCGGCATGTATGTTATTTCTCCGACTTACATTACACTTTGGGGTTAACGACTATGATTGTACATTAGTATGCTCATAGTCAAGTCACGGTAGATTATAATGCCCCCTGTCTTTTGTCTGGTGACAACTACTGATTCTCCAATAAGTAAAAGCACCGACCTTATGCTAATCAAACTAATGGTAATAACTTTCTACTCTTATTCTATTGAAAGAGAAAGTTGGATCCATCACGAAAAGACGTAGTCCGTCAGATGACGTATTGAGTGATGAATATATTATCAGTGAACATTCATTGCAGAAAAAGATTACAGAGGAAACTGTCACATACGTTGTTCAAGTTGGTGAGCAAGAGGAAGATTTAGATTATGATTTGAAATATGGGAACAATGACGTATCCGAAGTCGCAGGCGCTTGGAAAGACACCCAAGTCAAAGATGAAGAACTTGACAAACATAGACCAGAAAGGTTCGTAAATGTCTGTCGAATGATATGATTATATTTATCCTCTTCTGACACAAGCTGTTTCTTTTTTTAGTTCAGTTACTACCCACCAGATTAATGGTATGTTCCATTTGGTTAAGTTACACTTTACGTGCCAGAAAGCTGTAGAAATTTGTGGATAAGTAACTTACCGAAATTGGTGAAGGCTGCAGATTTAAAGCAACATTTTAGCAAGGCGGGGAAGGTATGTTTTTTGCCAATCAGGATAGTTTTTCAGGTAGTATCAGCTACTGTGGTTATGAGCATCCGCACACCTGGTGGTTGCTTTGGATTTATACAGATGGCTTCTGCTGAAGAGGCAGCATCTGCTGCTAGAGCCTATGATTTAACAGAGTTTGGAGGATGTATACTGCGGGTTGAAGCTACAGAGCGAAAAGCACCAGTTCAATTAAACAAAGCAAATGATCCAGTAGCTGGATTGAACAAATTAAAAACTAGTATGCCTGATTCTCGACGGATGGTATCCAGACCGTTAGTATCTCGAAGACGTTATATTGGTATGTCAACATACTTTTGTCATTGTTCATATAATTAGCCAACAGACAGCGATTGTTGCGTTGTGCTGCCATTAGAACTGCTATTTTGAGGGAACAGCGGAAAAGGTCCGAATATTTATCCGCCAATAATCGTCCACATTCCGTTAAGAAAACTCCTATCAGAAGACCTTTATACCAGTTTACTGGACCAAATTATACAATGTCAAAGGATAGTTTGGTGAGTATGCTACAAAATAATACTATTTTTGGAGCAATCAGTCTCATAGTTGCACTTTGAACTCATACTGAGCAGTATGTTATGATATCTAATCACGGTTTGCTAATCATAAGGATGTCACGTGGTTTCGGGAAGTTGGTTTTCGTGTGAATTTACGATTAGATTTTCATTGGAGACGGGAGCTCTTCGAAGCCTTAACACAGGCGTTTTAATGGATAGTTCACATGTCCCTGCGAAGAACGAAACCTTGTTGCAGAGGTAAAGTACTTTAACCAATTTAGTTCTAATGTGGTCATATGTAAGTATCAGAGTTATCATATTTGGAAAATGGCATATAATAATCCCCAAATTTACAAAAGACCAACTGCACATTTATCAAAGTACAGCAAGAATTTTGAGTTATTATTCGACCCTATATGTTGGAGAGAAATTCAACAATTTAAATCAATTCCCCGGGAAAGCATTGAAAGCAACTGTGCGAAGTTTCTAATGTGTATTTCATGAACAAATCCCAAGAATCTGAATTAAATGAATTCTGTTTGGTTTTTAATTTCAAGAAGTGCTGAAGTATTCGTCGGATTTGATTAGTTCCAATTACTTATCTCATTGTTTATGAATGTGTTTTGATCTATACGTTTTTATAGCGTTCACGAGGCGGTCTGGCCCTTGTATCTAAACATAAAAGTATTTCACAGCGACAAATCTCTTCACGGATCAAGTAAGTGAATAACTGATCTTGGTGTTTTTTGGTACTTATTTTAGTAACCTGACATGCACAATTTATTAGCCAAAATGAAAATTTTTGTATTTGGTTCATCTTATGAACCTAACATTTTGTCCTCACAGTTAGACTCATATTCCAAACAATCGTTTTCCAAATGTTTAGATTCTGTTTAAATGAACCGTTTACTACTCAAATACTCGTGGTTTGGGATCGACTCCGTTGCTAGTCCAATAATTACGGGATTTAACTACTGCTACTTTGTGTATCTTGTCATAGTTTTATTTTCGGTATAGGGATTTTCCCACATATCCTGTGTTGTGGATGCGGAAGGATAGACCAATAATTATCATGTTAAGTCCGATAGTGTCCTTGGACTTTAAATGGACATTTCCTACTGGTCAATACCTGTCCACTTGTTGAATATTGTACAAAATGTTGTTTTCTGTTTTTATGGTACGATGTGGTATGTTTGGTTAGTATATAAATAGAGTATTTCTGAAATACAATGATTCATAACTCAGAGGCTGAGATTTGTGTTCTGGACTCAACTGGCTGGGATAGACAGGGAATCGGGACCAATCGTAACTCTAGGTCGTCCATTGCGTCCGTACGTATATACGTGTCATTGTAACCGATCAATAAAACGCTGCTTAATAAAACCTGCAGTCACCCGTCACAACATCCTGGTACCAAGTTTTCAGATGTTTTAAATTATTTGAATTCAGTGTTGCACCATACTAAGGGCTTATTTTTAGGAACACAAACATACTGTTCATACTATTAGGTTGTTGGCAAAACTAGTTTCCAAATTGAAACGGTGTATAACCCTTAACATTAATCGATACGTTACTCCATCACTAAGTTTATATTTATGCCCGTTGTTAGAATAGTACTTTGGTAATTGTTGACCCATATACCTACTCAAAACTACTCGACTAGCAGAGTCACGAAATATACTTGATATAAAGCAGAAATAATTATAACTTTGACCCTAAAAGAACTAAGGATTCGAAATTTCGCCAGTAAATTTTGACCAAACCCGACCTCTCCTCTGTTTTCCTTAATTCACCGAATGAATGTTTCGATTCTTTCATATCACTTACAGATGTCACAAAAAAGTGTGAGAATTTGTGATGAAACATGTAAGCTACTCTACCCACATAACTTAAAAATAATAGCAAACCAACTTTTTTCTTAGTGATTAATGAAATCAACATAGATATGTACTGTTAATCCACAAGTTAAGGGGTGGGACCGTTGACACCTCAACTCTCCATATTACAATGGTTATTTCTGCTTTCGAACCCGTGATGTAAACTCGTTTCCTAGTTATTACCTTATAAAGTAGGGTTGTGACTGTAAGGCTTCAGGGAATACTGTTTAGTGCCATTTGCACTGTTGTATAAAGCAATTGTCACTATTATTTTGACAAGTTGAAATCATGAGTCAATTGAAACTAGACCACCATGGAAAACCTGGAAGCACTGGACGGCCGTTTCGTCCTGGTATGGGACTCCTCGTGGATGCGCACTATTATTTTCGTTTATAGTTCTTGACATGGTGCTTCACATTTTAGATCTCCCGTGGAGTCATATCAAAATCTTGCAACCGGCCCCAAAAATCTGTGTAACAAGAGGAGGGTATTCTAATTTTAATGCTTATCTTTCCCATAATAGTCTGCATAATGGCACCATTAAGGATGGTGGTTGTCCTTGTAAAACGTCACAACCACCATTCCCTAGTATATGCAATATTACGTTTTCTCACTCGGACCTAAAAATAGCAGCATTTTGTCTTACTACTCTACAACTAACCTAGTGGAAAATCAATGAACAAACGTTCCAGTTATTATAGTTTATCTACGCCATTACGTTAACGGCTACGGTTGGGTCTCAATGGTGAACAGTCTTTGGGTAACCTAAGCGTGTCTAAACGTTTTTTTCTACTTTTTGTTTAGTTATCCGAAGAAATGCCAGTTTGGTTCTTGTCATAAACAGTTTCAAACTTATTGATATACGTGGCATCATATTTATTCTCACACAACCTGTTACAGCAGTGGGATTTTGATTTGTTTTGTATTTGATATAGAACGATTAAATACGTCTAGTTATTCTTAAGAGTAACACAACTGCATATTTCTGTTTGTTCAGTAACCGCGCAGTTCTAGAACTTTAGCTCTTCTTTAAATAACATCTCCAAACCCTAATCTTCCTGATCACTGCTTACACTCTTGCTACTTCTACCACTACGGGATTCGGATCGACAACTGCATCTCTGTGTTAAGGTGGTGTGGCAACTCGAACTGATGTACGTACGTACGTACGAAGTTCTACGTTGTTACTGACTGACTGACTTAGCTCTTCTTGAACATTTTAGCACCAATCATGGAACGCAGTCGCTGTTACAAAGAAGATTAAATTATGCTGTCAATCGAAGGCTGCGTGAGCCAATTCGTATTCACAAAAGTGCCAGTGTTTCACGTCGATCGTCCAAATCATTTTTGCCTAGAGTACACAGAAATTCAAATATATGTCCAGAAAACCATCGAAGCTATCTTTCTCCACCTTCCCGTCTAATCCCCTTGGATACGCTTACTTCAAAACGGAGCCCAACCTTTCGCAGTAATCGTCCTGTAGAAAGAGATATACGCGAACCCTATCGCCCTGTTTTGCCAGAACGAAAGTATCATCCTCAGTCACCTGGTCGATCACATGAATCAAGTCGGTATTCACGAAACACTCAATCATCAGTCTATACAGGAAGAAATACTGCTAAATCAGTATACGATAGTCGTTCTCGTCAAAGTCATTTGATGACTCGTTCTGAACCGCGGTAAGCCATGGCTTTATATCTGTTCCACGACATTCATTGTCACTTCTAATGTTTATTTGTAACACTTCTTAAAACCCATCGAAGATCCAGAAGTATATTGTTTATCTGAGTGAAATATGTCAGTTATTTTTATAAAACTTGGATTCTCATGTAGGAGTTACATTCGTCCTCATAGTTTAAGGCTTCACATCGGTTACATGTGATATACACACTTAAGATAAATAGGTCTACAGTATTGTTGTGATTTTTCTATTGGTGTAATTGAAAATTTTCGCACTGAATCAGATTATTTGATTAGTTTTATTTACGATTGTTATGAAATGTTAGCCAGGTTTTACTTTTGTTCTATGTTGAGTATTCAGCTGAAAAAGCATTTTGATTTCATGTTTAACAATGTCTGTTGTAGACAGATCAATATACATTTAGTGTCAATACGATAATTTAGTACTATACCAAGTACATCTACTCAGATTGGTTTCAGTTAAGGACTTTTAAAATGTACTTATTAAATTACACGGTTTTCAATAAAGATATTTCGTCTTTTAAAGTCGTTTGTGATGTTAAGTTAATAAGTATTTTTGGTCTTACTTTTTCAGCTAGTTACATTCATTGTTAATTTGACATCCGGCAAAAATTGCTAGAGCTCAGGTCATCTGTAATGTTTGTGGAATTAGTTATTGTGAAGGTGGCTTAAGATTTTATTATTCCCGGGAGTTAATTTTCTGAATACAGTGGTGTTATACGAGATGAAATCAATATCATTTTAGTAGAAATGGAAAGAATATATATAACTTGTTTTCTGAATTTCCCACCTGACACTCCATAATTCATGTTTGTATAGTTAGTTCTCATATAACCGTCATCATCATTAGCTTTTGGTGCCGTCCAATAAGACTGTAAGGACAAAACGGCCATCTAGTGCTTTCAAGTTTCCAATGGTGGTCTAACACTGGTCGGTTCATGATCTCAATAAAAACTCAACAATCTCCATAATCCATTACTCATAACTATAAGCAGTCGTTTGTTAACTAGTTAGCTTATCTTCTCCGTTATATTTCTTAACCCCTAGTAAAATCGTTGTGACCCATACATTGGGACGACTTATTACCCTTCTTTAGGCAAACTTGCTGCGCAACCGTCCATTCTGTATCACTACACAGCTGTGAAACGTAACCTATAAAAGAATACTTGATTAGACTACAAGTATTTAAGAGTAGTTATTTCCGAAGAATTTATCGTGCATGATGAGACCAAAGATGATTAATTCTGAGATTAAAAGTGGTGTATTGAGCGATTGTGACAACTCACTTGATGAGGCTGTGGATCTTTAAATAAGATGGCTTGGATATGTGTTGTGTATGCCCAAACACCACCTACCTCGTCGCGCAATGCTGACGCGAATAGGAGTTGGTTGAAAACTAGGAAGTGCCAAGTTAATTTATCTGACCAATACACTACGTCATTGACTGTTAAACTGGGCAGTTTGTGTGTTGATTATCTGGTTTGGGTTCAGTTGGTGATTGACTCGAATATATTGCATTCACTCTATTTCCCACTTGATCTTAGATTTCCATTTTTCCTTTTCGAACCATATTTTCCAATGCTGAGTCTTTCTCACTGACGATGATACAACCACTATTTTGACTGCCTTAACATTCGCCTTGTTGATTTCATCTCCCCGTGCTGATATCGTGTAGAAACTTAGTCCGTCCGGAATTTGTACCAGGTTTTACATTGATTATGACCGAACTATATTTTAACATTGTTATTTATATAGAGCGGGTGGTCTAGTGGCTCTGGCGTTCAATTGTCAGCCAATAAGTTCTAGGTTAGAACTCCGTTCCATGCAGTTTAGTTTGGGTAACCGAGTAAATATCATTAGCTCTCGCATTTAGAATGGTTCATACCCAAATACCTGGTTAATGAGTTAATTTAACTTAGTTTTTGTTATTATTTATTTCACGTTCACTACACTATCATTTAAGTGATTTATTGGGCAATAAACTATATCCGTTAATTTACAATGAGTTTTCATTTGTTTGTGTATATAGGATTTACTAAAATTAGATAATTATATGAGTTTATTTCTATATTTGTATGTATATGCACGAACATAAGCTTGATGTTAGTGATATGCAATTTACTTATTACCAATTCCTATATTTAGCTGTACGAATTACAGCAATTTAGATAGTCGAAAAATGGCCGTAGCCTCTCGTACAGATATGTATTCTGAAGAACGTTATCGAACTCACGATAGTCATCTATCTGAAGTACGCAAAAATCAATTAAGGTCAAACCCCCCTACTTCACGAATGAGAGTTGAGGAGAGTAAACGAGAGTACCGTGCAGTTAGTAGAAGCCCACCAAGGTCAAGAGATTCTACAATGATGCGCCCGTACCCAGTTTCTTTCAATTTCAATCGCCATCGCACGGAAACAAGTAATCGTGGCCGCATTCCACTGATGTTACAGTCTACACCACACAGGCCTGAAATCGTGGAGTATGAACACCGTTCAGGTACGTAATCGTCAAGTTAATATGAGGGGCCCCAGCCGATTCATCCGTAATTCTTTTGTTAGTTATCTGTCTCTATTCTATTGGTAATCGTAGTGTAAGGTAATATATCTAGCACTTGGATTAACTGACTACCTTATCTTTTTATTACCAAGATATCTGAGTTTTTATAGTCGTTTCTCGATAAAGACTACGTGCATCACCTTCGTTAGGAACTCACGTTTCGCAAACCCAGTTAGAAATCGATTGTTCGTTTGCTAATTTCAAGTCGTAGTTACTTCAATATCTACAGATTTTACTTAGTCTTTTTGAACGCTACTAAGTACAAACTAGAAATATTCTTTTCACTTATGATTTCAGAATTTAATTAGTGATTTTATTCACTTTGATTAGGTTTTCATTAGTATTGTGTATTAATCAGTAATATATTTGTAATATCATAATCTGTAGAAGTCTCAATTCCTGGCGTTTTACAATTTATCGGGAGTCGCTTTTTCAGGTAATAAATACCTGTGAACCACACAAACGAATAGTGAATAAAAATAAATAATAGAATGAAAATACAATAAAAATTAGAGGAGTAATGAGATACCATTCAGCTTATAATCCAACCATAATCGAATAATTATAGGTCCTCTCATTACAGGAAGATCACCAGTGGTTTCTTTTTCTTCCCATATTTCGTAGTCTCAAGCTTCTAGGTTTCGCTATTTCTAGATGTTTTTCAAGTGGCATATATGTCATATCATATTGATGGCCTTTTTATTTTGATTGTTCAGTCACCTGTGTTTATTATTGAATATTATCTTTCGATACGGATAAAGTTGTAAGAAACTGATAAAAACTCAAAATAAAATAAACTCATATTTTTTTGCTTTGATTGCTGTTCTTGCTTTATCCAAATTTCTGAGAAAAAATAATATCAAATTTCAAGACTTTGGAAATTATAAAAACGTGTACATACTTACTTACGCCTGTTACTCCCAATGGAGCATAGGCCGCCGACCAGCATTCTCCAACCCACTCTGTCCTGGGCCTCCTTTTCTAATTCCATCCAATTCTTGTTCATCTTTTTCATGTCTATTTCCATTTCTCGGCGTAATGTGATCTTTGGTCTTCCTCTCCTCCTTTAGCCTTGAGGATTCCATGTGAGGGCTTGTCTTGTAACGCAGTTGGGTGCTTTCCTCAATGTGTGTCCTATCCACTTTCAGCGCTTCTTCCTGATTTCTTCTTCCACTGGGATCTGGTTTGTTCTCTCCCACAGTACGTTGTTGCTAATACTGTCCGGCCAACGAATCGGAAGTATTTTGCGTAGACAACTGTTAATAAACACCTGTATCTTCTGGATGATGGCTTTCGTAGTTCTCCAGGTTTCCGCCCCATACAGTAGAACTGTCTTGACATTTGTATTGAAAATTCTGACCTTGGTGTTGGTTGACAGTTGCTTTGAGTTCCAGATGTTCCTCAGTTGTAAATATGCTGCTCTTGCTTTGCCGATCCGCGCCTTCACATTTGCATCAGATCCACCCTGTTCATCAATGATGCTGCCCAAATATGTAAAGGTTTTTACATCTTCCACTAACACTCCATAATCCATGTTTGTATAGTTAGTTCTCATATGACCGTCATCATCATTAGCTTTTGGTGCCGTTCGATAAGACTGTAAGGACGAAACGGCCATCTAGTGCTTTCAAGTTTTCAATGGTGGTCTAACATTTGTTGGTTCATGATCTCAATAAAAACAATCTCCACAACCCATTACTCATAACTATAAGCAGTCGTTTGTTAACTAGTTAGTTTATCTTCGTTATATTTCCTAACCCCTAGTAAAATCGTTGACTCATACATTGGGGTGACTTATTACCCTTATTTAGGCAAACTTACTGCGCAACCATCCATTCTGTGTCACTGCACAGCTGTGAAACGTAACCTACAAAAGAATACTTGAGTATGATATGACTATCTTCTGAGGCACGCCGTAGTGTCGAAGTAGCTTCCAGAGTGTTGTCATGTCCACACTGTCAAATGCTTTTTCGTAGTCAATGAAGTTGATGTAGAGTGATGAATTCCATTCAATTGATTGTTCCACAATGATCCGTAGAGTTGCGATTTGGTCTGTACACGATCTATCCTTACGGAATCCTGCCTGTTGGTCACGAAGTTGGGCGTCTACGCAGTCCTTCATCCTGTTTAACAATACCCTGTTGAAGACTTTTCCCGGTATTGAAAGAAGAGTGATGCCCCTGTAGTTATCACAGTTGCTGAGATCGCCTTTCTTCGGTATTTTGATCAGAAGTCCTTCTTTCCAGTCTTTTGTCTTTCTCACTAGCAATGATACAACCACAATGTGGAGTATCCTTGCAGTTGCCGCTACGTCTGCTTTTAGTGCCTCTGCTGGAATGTTGTCTGGTCCTGCTGCTTTGCCACTCTTGATTTGTCTGATGGCCATGCTGATTTCTTCAATTGTTGTTGGGCCAACGTTGATTGGGAGGTCCGTGTGTGCTGCTGGGGGGTTCAGTGGAGCTGGTCGATTCAAGAGTTCTTTGAAGTGTTCTACCCACCTGTTTTGTTGTGCTATTCAATGTGATTACCTCGCCGTCCTTGCTTTTCACTGGTGGTTCTGGTTTGCGGCGATTTCCAGAGAGTTTCTTTGTTATGTCATACAGTTGTCTCATGTTCCCTTCTCTTGCAGCCTTTTCCGCCGTCATTGCTAGATCTTCCACGTATTTACGTTTGTCGGTTCTGATGCTCTTCTTCACTTGTTTGTTTACTTCTGTGTATTCAGCTTGTGCCTTGGCTTTTTCTGCTCTTGTTCGACTGGTATTGATTGCTGACTTCTTCCTTCTTTCTTGAATCTTATCCAGTGTATCGACAGTGATCCATTCCTTGTGATGGTGCTTCTTGTGACCCAGGACCTCATGACATGTTGAAATGATTGCCTCTTTGATCCCCTTCCAGTTGCTCTCCACAGTAGTTCCTTCTCCGTTGAGTACATCATGAAAGGCGTGGAACTTATTGCTCAGGACTATCTTGAATTCGTCGGGTTTGTTATTATCCTGAAGAAAGGCCGTATTGAACTTTTGTGATATTGTCCGCCCCATTGTCCAGTGTTTCTTGAGTTTCAATTTCATCTTGGCGACCAGCAAGTGATGATCTGAGGCTATATCAGCTCCTCTCTTGGTTCTCACGTCCTCTATAGTCCTCCTGAACGTTTTGTTGATGCAAATATGGTCGATTTGGTTTTGCGTGGTGTGATCCGGTGAAGTCCATGTGGTTTTGTGAATGCGTTTATGTGGGAATATGGTGCCGCCTATGACCAGTTTATTGAAGGCACATAGGTTTAAAAATCTCTCACCATTTTCGTTCCTTTCTCCCAATCCTTGTCGTCCCATGATGTTTTCATATCCATAGTTGTCCGTTCCAACCTTGCGTTTAGACTCACTTCTCCCATCAGAATGGTCAGGTCCTTTGTTTGGCACTTCTCGACGATTGACTGCAGCCTATTGTAGAATTGATCTTTAGCGTCTTCATTGTAGTCGTTGGTAGGCGCATAGCATTGGATGATGTTCATTGTAATGCCCTCTTTCTTTGTTTTGAATGAGGCTTTGATGATCCTCGGTCCATGAGATTTCCATCCTATAAGCGCATTTTGTGCTTGTTTGGACAGCATCAATGCAACTCCTTGTGTATGGGGGCATTTTCTTCTCCATGGCCGGAGTATAACAAGCTCTCCTGAAGTTAGTCGTTGTTGTCCAACTTGCGTCCAATGTGTTTCACTGATCCCAAGTACCTCTAGGTTGTATCTTCTCATTTCTGCAGCAATTTGGAAGGCTCTCCCGGTGTCCCACATTGTACGAACATTCCATGTACCTAAATAAATGGTCGCTCTGGTTGTCAGAAGGGGCATCGGCCTCGTAACTTCCGAAGGAATTCGGCTTTCATGATGAGGCGTCATAGTTCTTCTAAATGAAGACCTTCTGACTCCCCTGGCAGAGGTTAAAAGGTTTGAATAATTTTTTCTGGTTAGCGTTTTTTTAGCGAGTTAGTTTTCTACGGGATGGGACGCTAACCCCATGCCCAACCCTCCTCCTTTATCCGGGCTTGGGACCGGCAGTAGCCCCCGGAGGGACTCCAGGCGGAGTTAAAAAACGTGTACATAGAGTGTTCGAAACCGTTTGTTTAGGAAAAGTGTTTTCCTTTTTGTATTGTTAACTGAAAATGCCGCTAGAAAACGGAATACTGGAAGTAATGTCTATACAATTCTTGTAGTGTATCTGACCATTAATTTGTCACGTCTGATTTTCAAAAAATGTATAGATTTCTACTAACTAGTTCATTCGAATCGTTGGTAAACCAATATATATATATATATATATATATATATATATATATATATATATATATATATATATATTTCTTGGTTAGAATTCTATTTCAAGACTATGTGCAAATTTGTTTCTTCTTTACTTTTAATATGTATTTTCCAATTGTAGAGCCAAGAACGAATTGGCAAACTGAAAGACGTTCCAAAGTTTTCTCATCTCCATCACAGTCTTGGAGGCCGGCAAACAATGCATTTTTCGTATCTCCTACATATGAAAATCGAAATACAGGCCGCCGATACCAATAACATTTATTGCTTATTATATGTATATGAATATGTTATATTCAAATTTGACAAGCAAATCTCTACCTATATCGATTACATTTAGCAAGTGTATTAATTGTGCTAAATTTTTTATCCATGAAGGTTGTTGATCTGGATTAATTCATATTAAACATTTTTTTAGACATATTTTAACTTTGAACCTTCACAAAGTAATTGAGCTATTTGTTGATCTACTATACAAATTTAGATATACGATGCCCGACGGCATTTGAAAGATTTGAAAATTAATTAGCAAAATCATACTCGTAGAAAAACCGACGAAATTAGGATTGAAAAAAACGACACAAAAAAATGTCTAAACTGAGTATAATCTAGAGAAAACATCCTGTTGCATAAACAACATAACCAGATTAAATAACAACAATTGATTCGGAATGAATACGAAACAACTGATAAAAAAATGCATTTCAGTAAATTTTGTTAGGACCGTTGTGGTTTAGTGTCTGAGAAGTGATGTGTTCTCACTGGAGCTACGAATGCATTGTGAGAGTTAATAATGAGTGTTTTGAGGATATATGCACTTGAGTGTGTGTTGGTAATTGTGAGATTTTGTGGGAAGGTGGGTGGATGAGTGAATTGATAAGGCGAGGCAGCGATATACTGATGTGCGTGACAGTTTGTCTTTATTTACAAACAAACAAATAAGTAATATTGGTGATGTGATTGCGATTAGCGTAGTTAGAGTTTGGATTGTTAAATGAGGTGTGGATGTCTACATGTTTGTCAGTGTATTGTATGGTGGTGTTTGAATAAGAACCGTTGTTGATCCGTCCTGGAGATGTCTAGTTTTGAGGAAGCCAACGACGAAGGGGAAATGTTTTCTGGTCTCTTCGGTGAACCAGGATTGAACTGGTTCTTACTTAGCACCAGGTAGATGTGTTTAGTGTGAGTGTGACGAATGATGTCTAGTATTGGTTTGTGTTGGGACGTGTGTTGAACTGTGTTGATTGTTTATAGATTATGGATGACTTGTACTGTGATGTTGGTCGTATTTCTGTTGATGATTAGGTGGTTGTGTATGTGTGGTGTAGTTGTTGTTATTGAGCTGTTTGCCTGCTTGTGTTTGTATGATAGGGAACAGTGTAATTGGTTTTGTTGATTTTGAATATGGTTGGACTGGGATCATTGAGTTGGGGTGTTTGTTTGTTAGTGTAGTTGACGACCCATTTATTCTGGGTTTGTAACTTTTAGTGTTTCACCTTGTTTGTCAATGGTTGTGATTATTCTATTGGCGTGTTTGTGTGTGTGTGGTGTTGGTGGTTGGTGTAGTTTGGTTATATTTGGTAGTGATTGTGGGAGGTATTTGTGAGATGTGTTCTGTTGAGCGTGAGGCGTGCTGATTAGTTTGTTGATGTGATGAGGGAATTAGGTGAGTGATTGAAGTGAGATGTGTGGTTTTCGTTCGAGCTGTTGGAGTTGGATTGATTGATGATATATAATGTGTTGTTCAGGTGGGAGACGGTGTGTGTGGTGATAGTGTAAGTGTGCGTGTAGAAGGTTAATGAGTAAATTAGTTAAGTGTTGAATTTGTGTGGTTTGATGTGGGTTTACGGTTTGTGGTAATCTCTGAGTAATGAAAATTCTGTTCATACTTTGTTGTAATGTGTGTTGATGGTTTGACGGTAGTGGTGTGTGTGTTTTTGTGAGAGTTAATATTTGAATGAAGTGAAGTATTTCAGTAAATTTTGTTAGGACCGTTGTGGTTTAGTGTCTGAGAAGTGATGTGTTCTCACTGGAGCTACGAATGCATTGTGAGAGTTAATAATGAGTGTTTTGAGGATATATGCACTTGAGTGTGTGTTGGTAATTGTGAGATTTTGTGGGAAGGTGGGTGGATGAGTGAATTGATAAGGCGGGGCAGCGATATACTGGTGTGCGTGAAAGTTTGTCTTTATTTACAAACAAACAGATAAGTAATATTGGTGATGTGATTGCGATTAGTGTAGTTAGAGTTTCGATTGTTAGAGGAGGTGTAGATGTTCACATGTTTGTCAGTGTATCGGATGGTGTTGTTGTTAGTGTTTGAGTAAGAACCCTTGTTGATCCGTCCTGGAGATGTCTAGTTTTCAGGAAGCCAACGACGAAGGGGAAATGTTTTCTGGTCTCTTCGGTGAACCAGGATTGTACTGGTTCTTACTTAGCACCAGGTAGATGTGTTTAGTGTGAGTGTGACGAATGATGTCTAGTATTGGTTTGTGTTGGGACGTGTGTTGAACTGTGTTGATTGTTTATAGATTAGTGATGACTTGTACTGTGATGTTGGTCGTATGTCTGTTGATAATTAGGTGGTTATGTGTGTGTGTGTGTGGTGTAATTGTTGTTATTGAACTGTTTGCCTGCTTGTGTTTGTATGATAGGGAATAGTGTTATTGGTTTTGTTGATTTTGAATATGGTTGGACTGGGATGATTGGGTTGGGGTGTTTGTTTGTTAGTGTAGTTGACGACCCATTTATTCTGGGTTTGTAACTTTCAGTGTTTCACTTTGTTTGTCAATGGTATTGATTATTCTATTGGGGTGTTTGTGCGTGTGTGTGTGTATAGTGTGCAGTTTGGTTATATTTGGGAGTGATTGTGGGAGGTATTTCTGAGATGTGTTCTGTTGAGCGTGAGGCGTGCTGATGAGCTTGTTGACGTGATGAGGGAATTAGGTGAGTGATTGTAGTGAGATGTGTGGTTTTCGTTCGAGCTGTTCGAGTTGGATTGATTGATGATATATATAGTGTGTTGTTCAACTGGGAGACGGTGTGTGTGTGTGTGTGTGTGTAGAACGTTAATGAGTAAATTAATTTAGTGTTGAATTTGTGTGATTTGATGTGGGGTTACGGTTTGTGGTAATCTCTGAGTAATGAAAATTCTGTTCATACTTTGTTGTAATGTGTGTTGATGGTTTTACAGTAGTGGTGCGTGTGTGTGTGTGTTTGTGAGAGTTTATATTTGAATGAAGTGAAGTATTTCAGTAAATTTTGTTAGCACCGTTGTGGTTTAGTGTCTGAGAAGTGATGTGTTCTCACTGGAGCTACGAATGTATTGTGAGGGTTAATAATGAGTGTTTGGAGGATATATGCACTTGAGTGTGTGTTGGTAATTGTGAGATTTTGTGGGAAGGTGGGTGGATGAGTGAATTGATAAGGCGGGGCAGCGATATACTGGTGTGCGTGAAAGTTTGTCTTTATTTACAAACAAACAGATAAGTAATATTGGTGATGTGATTGCGATTAGTGTAGTTAGAGTTTCGATTGTTAGAGGAGGTGTAGATGTTCACATGTTTGTCAGTGTATCGGATGGTGTTGTTGTTAGTGTTTGAGTAAGAACCCTTGTTGATCCGTCCTGGAGATGTCTAGTTTTCAGGAAGCCAACGACGAAGGGGAAATGTTTTCTGGTCTCTTCGGTGAACCAGGATTGTACTGGTTCTTACTTAGCACCAGGTAGATGTGTTTAGTGTGAGTGTGACGAATGATGTCTAGTATTGGTTTGTGTTGGGACGTGTGTTGAACTGTGTTGATTGTTTATAGATTAGTGATGACTTGTACTGTGATGTTGGTCGTATGTCTGTTGATAATTAGGTGGTTATGTGTGTGTGTGTGTGGTGTAATTGTTGTTATTGAACTGTTTGCCTGCTTGTGTTTGTATGATAGGGAATAGTGTTATTGGTTTTGTTGATTTTGAATATGGTTGGACTGGGATGATTGGGTTGGGGTGTTTGTTTGTTAGTGTAGTTGACGACCCATTTATTCTGGGTTTGTAACTTTCAGTGTTTCACTTTGTTTGTCAATGGTATTGATTATTCTATTGGGGTGTTTGTGCGTGTGTGTGTGTATAGTGTGCAGTTTGGTTATATTTGGGAGTGATTGTGGGAGGTATTTCTGAGATGTGTTCTGTTGAGCGTGAGGCGTGCTGATGAGCTTGTTGACGTGATGAGGGAATTAGGTGAGTGATTGTAGTGAGATGTGTGGTTTTCGTTCGAGCTGTTCGAGTTGGATTGATTGATGATATATATAGTGTGTTGTTCAACTGGGAGACGGTGTGTGTGTGTGTGTGTGTAGAACGTTAATGAGTAAATTAATTTAGTGTTGAATTTGTGTGATTTGATGTGGGGTTACGGTTTGTGGTAATCTCTGAGTAATGAAAATTCTGTTCATACTTTGTTGTAATGTGTGTTGATGGTTTTACAGTAGTGGTGCGTGTGTGTGTGTGTTTGTGAGAGTTTATATTTGAATGAAGTGAAGTATTTCAGTAAATTTTGTTAGCACCGTTGTGGTTTAGTGTCTGAGAAGTGATGTGTTCTCACTGGAGCTACGAATGTATTGTGAGGGTTAATAATGAGTGTTTGGAGGATATATGCACTTGAGTGTGTGTTGGTAATTGTGAGATTTTGTGGGAAGGTGGGTGGATGAGTGAATTGATAAGGCGGGGCAGCGATATACTGGTGTGCGTGAAAGTTTGTCTTTATTTACAAACAAACAGATAAGTAATATTGGTGATGTGATTGCGATTAGTGTAGTTAGAGTTTCGATTGTTAGAGGAGGTGTAGATGTTCACATGTTTGTCAGTGTATCGGATGGTGTTGTTGTTAGTGTTTGAGTAAGAACCCTTGTTGATCCGTCCTGGAGATGTCTAGTTTTCAGGAAGCCAACGACGAAGGGGAAATGTTTTCTGGTCTCTTCGGTGAACCAGGATTGTACTGGTTCTTACTTAGCACCAGGTAGATGTGTTTAGTGTGAGTGTGACGAATGATGTCTAGTATTGGTTTGTGTTGGGACGTGTGTTGAACTGTGTTGATTGTTTATAGATTAGTGATGACTTGTACTGTGATGTTGGTCGTATGTCTGTTGATAATTAGGTGGTTATGTGTGTGTGTGTGTGTGGTGTAATTGTTGTTATTGAACTGTTTGCCTGCTTGTGTTTGTATGATAGGGAATAGTGTTATTGGTTTTGTTGATTTTGAATATGGTTGGACTGGGATGATTGGGTTGGGGTGTTTGTTTGTTAGTGTAGTTGACGACCCATTTATTCTGGGTTTGTAACTTTCAGTGTTTCACTTTGTTTGTCAATGGTATTGATTATTCTATTGGGGTGTTTGTGCGTGTGTGTGTGTATAGTGTGCAGTTTGGTTATATTTGGGAGTGATTGTGGGAGGTATTTCTGAGATGTGTTCTGTTGAGCGTGAGGCGTGCTGATGAGCTTGTTGACGTGATGAGGGAATTAGGTGAGTGATTGTAGTGAGATGTGTGGTTTTCGTTCGAGCTGTTCGAGTTGGATTGATTGATGATATATATAGTGTGTTGTTCAACTGGGAGACGGTGTGTGTGTGTGTGTGTGTGTGTAGAACGTTAATGAGTAAATTAATTTAGTGTTGAATTTGTGTGATTTGATGTGGGGTTACGGTTTGTGGTAATCTCTGAGTAATGAAAATTCTGTTCATACTTTGTTGTAATGTGTGTTGATGGTTTTACAGTAGTGGTGCGTGTGTGTGTGTGTTTGTGAGAGTTTATATTTGAATGAAGTGAAGTATTTCAGTAAATTTTGTTAGCACCGTTGTGGTTTAGTGTCTGAGAAGTGATGTGTTCTCACTGGAGCTACGAATGTATTGTGAGGGTTAATAATGAGTGTTTGGAGGATATATGCACTTGAGTGTGTGTTGGTAATTGTGAGATTTTGTGGGAAGGTGGGTGGATGAGTGAATTGATAAGGCGGGGCAGCGATATACTGGTGTGCGTGAAAGTTTGTCTTTATTTACAAACAAACAGATAAGTAATATTGGTGATGTGATTGCGATTAGTGTAGTTAGAGTTTCGATTGTTAGAGGAGGTGTAGATGTTCACATGTTTGTCAGTGTATCGGATGGTGTTGTTGTTAGTGTTTGAGTAAGAACCCTTGTTGATCCGTCCTGGAGATGTCTAGTTTTCAGGAAGCCAACGACGAAGGGGAAATGTTTTCTGGTCTCTTCGGTGAACCAGGATTGTACTGGTTCTTACTTAGCACCAGGTAGATGTGTTTAGTGTGAGTGTGACGAATGATGTCTAGTATTGGTTTGTGTTGGGACGTGTGTTGAACTGTGTTGATTGTTTATAGATTAGTGATGACTTGTACTGTGATGTTGGTCGTATGTCTGTTGATAATTAGGTGTGTGTGTGTGTGTGGTGTAATTGTTGTTATTGAACTGTTTGCCTGCTTGTGTTTGTATGATAGGGAATAGTGTTATTGGTTTTGTTGATTTTGAATATGGTTGGACTGGGATGATTGGGTTGGGGTGTTTGTTTGTTAGTGTAGTTGACGACCCATTTATTCTGGGTTTGTAACTTTCAGTGTTTCACTTTGTTTGTCAATGGTATTGATTATTCTATTGGGGTGTTTGTGCGTGTGTGTGTGTATAGTGTGCAGTTTGGTTATATTTGGGAGTGATTGTGGGAGGTATTTCTGAGATGTGTTCTGTTGAGCGTGAGGCGTGCTGATGAGCTTGTTGACGTGATGAGGGAATTAGGTGAGTGATTGTAGTGAGATGTGTGGTTTTCGTTCGAGCTGTTCGAGTTGGATTGATTGATGATATATATAGTGTGTTGTTCAACTGGGAGACGGTGTGTGTGTGTGTGTGTGTGTAGAACGTTAATGAGTAAATTAATTTAGTGTTGAATTTGTGTGGTTTGATGTGGGGTTACGGTTTGTGGTAATCTCTGAGTAATGAAAATTCTGTTCATACTTTGTTGTAATGTGTGTTGATGGTTTTACAGTAGTGGTGCGTGTGTGTGTGTGTTTGTGAGAGTTTATATTTGAATGAAGTGAAGTATTTCAGTAAATTTTGTTAGCACCGTTGTGGTTTAGTGTCTGAGAAGTGATGTGTTCTCACTGGAGCTACGAATGTATTGTGAGGGTTAATAATGAGTGTTTGGAGGATATATGCACTTGAGTGTGTGTTGGTAATTGTGAGATTTTGTGGGAAGGTGGGTGGATGAGTGAATTGATAAGGCGGGGCAGCGATATACTGGTGTGCGTGAAAGTTTGTCTTTATTTACAAACAAACAGATAAGTAATATTGGTGATGTGATTGCGATTAGTGTAGTTAGAGTTTCGATTGTTAGAGGAGGTGTAGATGTTCACATGTTTGTCAGTGTATCGGATGGTGTTGTTGTTAGTGTTTGAGTAAGAACCCTTGTTGATCCGTCCTGGAGATGTCTAGTTTTCAGGAAGCCAACGACGAAGGGGAAATGTTTTCTGGTCTCTTCGGTGAACCAGGATTGTACTGGTTCTTACTTAGCACCAGGTAGATGTGTTTAGTGTGAGTGTGACGAATGATGTCTAGTATTGGTTTGTGTTGGGACGTGTGTTGAACTGTGTTGATTGTTTATAGATTAGTGATGACTTGTACTGTGATGTTGGTCGTATGTCTGTTGATAATTAGGTGTGTGTGTGTGTGTGTGGTGTAGTTGTTGTTATTGAACTGTTTGCCTGCTTGTGTTTGTATGATAGGGAATAGTGTTATTGGTTTTGTTGATTTTGAATATGGTTGGACTGGGATGATTGGGTTGGGGTGTTTGTTTGTTAGTGTAGTTGACGACCCATTTATTCTGGGTTTGTAACTTTCAGTGTTTCACTTTGTTTGTCAATGGTATTGATTATTCTATTGGGGTGTTTGTGCGTGTGTGTGTGTATAGTGTGCAGTTTGGTTATATTTGGGAGTGATTGTGGGAGGTATTTCTGAGATGTGTTCTGTTGAGCGTGAGGCGTGCTGATGAGCTTGTTGACGTGATGAGGGAATTAGGTGAGTGATTGTAGTGAGATGTGTGGTTTTCGTTCGAGCTGTTCGAGTTGGATTGATTGATGATATATATAGTGTGTTGTTCAACTGGGAGACGGTGTGTGTGTGTGTGTGTGTTTAGAACGTTAATGAGTAAATTAATTTAGTGTTGAATTTGTGTGATTTGATGTGGGGTTACGGTTTGTGGTAATCTCTGAGTCATGAAAATTCTCTTCATTTTTAATCCATGTTTTCTGCGTGGTTTCCAAATATTTTACTGCATTGTGTGAAGTTTTATTATTCATATTGTTTTTTGACATTTTTTTCTCAAGGAATTTTTAATAATAGAAGGGTTGTCATAATGACAGTTTTTCTGTTCCTCCGAGCACAATTTGAGTGAATTCTGGTACCCCATTCGGGCATAAATTTTGGTTGGCAATATGGTTTTTTATTTATCAATTTATCGAGATATTTCGGCGTCCCCTTTATTCATGTTTCAATACAATTTCTCTAAACTGCCTTTAAAGCGAACCTAATGAGTGCGATAAAGGTAGTTTTCAATCTTCCAGTGGATGGACATTAACTAAATGGATCAGCAGTTTCCACCTGTTAAACCCTGACGCTCGCACACCATGTGAAAATATGCGAAGCTAAGAAGGAACCAGAACTAGGGTTAAATTATGTCGAAAAGGAACTTAGAATTGGAAATTTTCAGCTTGTGACACTTTGACAGATATTGATGCTGAAACCAGTTTCGGCGCGGCCCGAAGCCATTGGATTAGGCTTTTTGTCTACTACACAAACTACGGAGTTTACTCAATAAGCTGTCTGAGCTAGGTTTATATATGTACTCTAGCAAGACGGATGTAATCGCCATCACAGTGACTTTGCTGATCCAACCTGCAGGGATCATAATATTGGACCCCCATGTTAGTTAGAGCCGGCAGAACCCATAAGCGTAAAGGAGGAGTAGCACTGTTCATTAGAAATGCTATATATATTTTTACCGTTATCGATAACAAATCACATGGAAATGGAACGTTGGAATAAGTTAGTTGCCGCTTGAAATTCAAAAGACACGAGCTGCTGATTATTCTGGTCAATCACAGTTAAAACTGTAAGCTCTTGCTGGACAATTTCGACGCTTAATCACCAAGTTGTGGATCTTTTATTTTAAGAGACTTTAATGCAGCTACCATAGACCCGAAAAATCTGAGGACTAAGACGTCGTAGAGTTCTTTCAAACAAGAACTAGTTGATGCGGCCATTACATATACCCTAGTGCAACATATGTAAGAAACAGCTAGATACGACAAAGATTCTGAATCATCCTCATTAGATTTCACTTTAACGCATCATAAGGACGACGTCAAAAACTTCCGTTACGTGTTATCCTAAGTTAAGTGTGATTGTGATCCTAGTCCTTCACTTTCTTGTTGTTGTTTACAACTGTTTATCAGACCAAACGACTGGAAGACAAATATAGAGGAAACTATGTGTTCACTACCGTTATCAGATTAGACAATAGAGTCAGGATTCCAACTGAAACATCTTGCGATGTATTCGGAAATTTGCACACAAAATGAACTACAATACACATCCTTTAGACTACACCAAGAAGTCCGAAAAACGCCTCTCCATGGTTTATTAAGAAGTTTTGCACCCTCATCTGTAAGAGGAGTAAAATGTAGGAGAGACGGTACAAAATCTTCACATCGTGAAACTCAAAATATTTGTGTCTCAACCTTCCGCAAGTGTAGAAGATTGTATAAAGAAAAGCTTGCTAAGGAGTCTACAGAATACCCTAAAATCTTCCGCTCGTACATAAACCAAAGGACTAAGAGAAGAGCCATTGTCTCAGAATTATATGTAGGTGGTAGTACCGTAGAAGTGCAATTCCACTCAGTTCATGCACACACACACTGGATACTGCAATCACTAAAGAACTCGATATGATTGGTCTGCTAAATAACACTGATATAGATAAATCCACGAGAACCGATGAATGTATTCTAGGTTACCAAAGGCGTTGGTAAATTCTGCCGCAAACCCCTTAAGCATATGTATTAATCTGTCTGTAACCAAGGGTGAATTACCAAAAGACCAAAGTAACGCCTGGTAAGTCTTATCTCTAGAGCAGATACGAGGCGTAAACCTGAGAACTATTTACACGTAGGCTTATGTAGGGTGGTTAGTAAAAATTTAGAAAAAACCGTTCGGAAGTTGTTTAAGAATCTAGAAGAATGCCGTATTCCTTCTGAAAAGCAACAGGGCTTAAGAAAATGTTATTCATGTTTCACAAACTTATTGGTGGCCCGTGAGATTTGGTGCGCTCTTAAACATCAAAAGTTACCTGTAGATGTAGCCTTCGATGACTTCAGCGAGGCTTTTGACAAAGTTCCTCAAAACCAACCGCTATATAGGTCAAGTAATATCGGGATTAGAGGCTATTTATTAACGTGGATAAAGGATTTTGTAGTTATGAGTCAACAAAGAGTATGGTTGAATTCAAGGTTATCTAGTTGGAAAACTGTGCTTACCGGAGTGTCTCAGGGTAAAGCTTTTGGGTCACTGTTGGTCCTATTGAGTGTAAATGATCTTCCTAGTCTTTTATAATCTATTTTTCTGTTTGCTGACGACGTCAAGATATGGAGAGCGATAAGAAGTAAAGGTGATAGTTCGGAGCTTGAAAATGACCTGGGGAAATTATTTAAGTGGTCTAAAACTTGGCAGTTCCCGATGAATGCTTCCAAGTACATTATGATGCATACTGGTCACCGAGGTACAGATACACACGGTGAATAACGGTGAGCTACCCGTTTTCTTGAAACACAAAGACTTGAGACTCATTGTTAGTCAAAATTTTTAAAAAACTACAAAAAATTGCCGTGCAATAGTCGTCAAAGGTTTCAGAACCTTTTGGTTAATACGGACAGCTTTTATCCATTTATATGCAATAACAGCTTCGACTTTGTATACAGTATTTGCTCATCCTAAAGTGGAGCGTTGCACACAGTCGGCTAGCTCCTGTCTAAAATGGGACGGTTGGCTGTTGGGAAGGAATCAGAGAACCGCGACTAAGCTGATTACCGGAATCGCGAAACTCTCGTATGATGATCGACTGGGCAAGATAAACCTATTTCCACTAATATTATAGAGCAACCAGCTGTGACTTGGTCACAGTGTAGATCACCAACATAGATGACCTGTGTCTAATGATTGGAGCCCCACGTAAGTTAGACGAGAATGATGTGACAAACAGATGAATTTGAAATAGCACCATGTGGTCAGCACCTAATGTGGACTACCCTTTCGTCGTATCAAGGCGCTATTGCTGCTTTGAAACGGTATAAAACAAAGGACATTATTACAGAAATATATTGGTAAGAGTACGTACAAGAGAGAGAGAGAGTAAGACCATCATCACATGAGACAGTCTGTGGCATTCGATTGATTGATGCGCATTAGCTGTCTCTGAACTTGACGAGGATCCATGAACTGTTTGACATTCAGCCACTCAACTGCAGAATGATTTGGCTAGGGCCCAGTGACATTTCACTAGTCATATAGCAGTTTTAAGTTACTTAACAATAAGTCTGCATCGGATATGCCCTTAATTTTCTTATTTTCCAAAACAGGGAATTCACGAGTATACTCTAAAAATGTTCACAAGCCCGGAACATATTACATGTCATTTGGCTTCATTACCAGACAAAGCTTATGGACAAATTTGCTTCGAATCCTAGAAGCCTATTCCGTTATGCAGCTTCTCTTCGTCAAGCCAAAACAGGAGTTTCTCAACTGCTAGGTCTTAACGGCCCGACCAGCAACGATGGTGACGCCGCTAACCTTCTGGCGGCACATTACTCTCAAACATTTCAGCCGGCTGACATCAACTTTATTGACGACAGTTTCATCTGCAATTCCACAGGGCTTTCCGAAGTGAACTTAAGCGCTGACTTGTTGCTCCGGAAACTGCAGCACTTAAGACTAGATACTTCTCCTGGCCCGGATATGGTTCATTCTGCCATACTGAGGGAGGCAGCCTCAATCCTGGCAACGCCGCTTAGCGTGATGTTTTCACACTCGCTAAGCCGAGACAAACTACCGGAAAATTGGAAGTTGGCTCACATCACACCAATTTTCAAAGGGGGTCGACGCAATGAACCTTCAAGTTATCGGCCTGTGGCTCTTCTGTCATTAATTTCAAAACTCATGGAGTCCCTGATATGCGACGGTTTAAACGATTATCTACTGTCCTTAAATTTCTTCTCACTCCAACAGCATGGCTTCAGAAAGGGTTACTCTTGTATAACCAACCTGCTGACTGCGGTGGACAGATGGACAAGCATCCTCGATCGCGAGGGAAAGGTTGATATCATTTACCTTGATTTCTCAAAAGCTTTTGATAGGGTTAACCACTTGTGTCTTATCACTAAGTTCAAACGACTAGGTATCAAACCACCTCTAATCGATTGGCTTACTTCATACCTAAAAAATCGACACTTTAAGGTTAGGGTTAATTTCACTTTATCTCAGGCTATGGAATGTCCTAGTGGTGTCCCCCAGGGCTCAGTACTATGGCCTCTTCTCTTCTTGATCTACATAAACGATCTTCCTCAACAGGTAACGTCAGACTTATTACTTTTTGGCTACGACGTGAAACTTTGCAGAGAGATACGCAACTAAGACGATACACAGACACTTCAGGAGGATCTGACTCGACTTCAAAGTTGGGCAGATGATAACGGACTTACGTTTAACACTTCAAAGTGTTAAGTAGTCCATCTGCGACATGTCTCAGACTACAGTTATAACTTAGGAAACTCCTCTCTAGTGATATCCCAAGTCGAAAAAGATTTAGGATTCCTGGTGCCCCATGATTTAAAGTCTTAAGCTAATTGTGACAAAAATGCCTTCCGAGCAAACCTTGCACTGGTAACATTGAAGCGCATTTTTGGCCAGTTTGACGGAAGATCTTTCCATATGATCTTCAATAGTTTTATCCGTCCCCATTTAGAGTACGGAAATATAGTACTTCCCCCTCACTCCAAAAGGACAAGGTCACTTTGGAGCGTATCCAACGGCGAGCCAGGAAATCAGTTCGAGGACTCAAATCTAAGCCTTACGAAGAACGCCTCCATTCACTAAACCTTTACCCATTAGAGTATAGGCGTCTTAGAGGTGATTTATTAATGGCTTATAGTATTCTTAACACTTCTGGACATCCTCATAAACACCTACTCAAGCTTAGTTCGAATAATAACCTAAGGGGTAACACCCAGAAACTTGAAACTCAACATAACAAGACGGGATGTAGACACAACTTCTACTCCTTAAGAGTTGTCAAAAGCTGGAATTCGCTGCCGGCCGAGCTAGTCCAAGCGACTTCTCAGGAGTCCTTCAAGAGGTAACTTGACCTATTCTTAAGGACCAAGGACAGTATCATACTATGATTTACCAATTTCTTTTCCTCTTTTATTGTTAGCTTACCTAGGTTCCTGCCTGGAGGATTTGGTGATCCCCTGCTACTAGACACGGAAGCCTGTTAAGCGAAAGCTTCTTCTATTCCGTCCACAACCACTTGAACCATTTGACTATCGACTCGTCAACGCATAGAACTCATTTGGTTGAAGATCCATCAGTGGACGCTTTAAAAAATATGTTGGGTTAGCTGAGAGAGCATCAGTGCCCAAGACTGGGACAGGTTACCCAATCTCATGTCCTTTCGAGCCTGAAATTATTAATTAGGCATTTCAAGGTCGTGGAAGAAAACGCGGTTGTCTTTGAAAGTGGTGTGGTGTCAACCCATTTTTTGCAAAGCCATACGAAGATGAAAGCTGTTTGTGTTATGACTGGTACAGCTGGCGTAAAAGGCGTTGTCAAATTTACTCAGGAAGTAAGTTGGTTGTAATCCGTTACTCAAGTGAAATGTTTATTTTACTACTGGCCATTTCAGGGATGACCACTTTCTAATGAGAAATTGTTGTATTTACGTCAATTTCTGTGTTTTCAGCACTGAAATAGGTGATTCTTGTGAAGCAGACATGGGTAATAGTGCTTAGAACTTCTGGATTGTGAACTTCAAGACAGTTCTCATAAAAGACAAGACATGTCACTATTTTGCCGTGAAAAACAAAAATGTCAACTGCCAGATGCTATGCCACACAAATTCACACTGGATTTCTTTTAATGTGTTACATACGCCCACCTCAAACTACTATTTTCACGTTTTTTCGTAAATATTGGATAGTATTATCCATTGGGTGATTTTTCAATACTTGTAAAGGAATATGTAAAAGTGGTGATTGTTTGGTTGAATGGCAATAACGTTCTCGTTTCTGTCTAAAGCAGAGGGCCTGTAAGCATTGAGACTCTTGTTCCAGGGTTATAGTCAAACCAACTCGGCCGGCTCATAACTGACAGGATCCTTACTGTAGATCATTTAGTGAGCGATTTTCATGGGGATATAATTATTGAATATTTCTGAATCATTGAAAGTCTTTGGAAAACCATGTGTTGTAACTGCAGAGTATCAGTGACACTGGAAATATACGTGACGGGTTATTATTCTATTGTCATTTATCTCACTAACAGATTTGCAACCCAACTTTTAAGCACTTAATCTTGTTACTAATGCACTGGATAGTTAGCAGTTCTGTACTTAGTATTGCAGCGCCGGTAAGTGCCACTTATGTTACGGCAGTACAGTGGTATAGCGAATAGGAAGTAAGAAAAAATATTGAAAATGAGCTGGAAAGTAATTTAAACTGTGGTAAGTTCATGGGGTTTGATATCGGGATTCCAAAAGTAGACTTATTTCTGCAGTTAGAGGATAGATATATTTAGGTACTGCCATATGTACTAAAGCCTGGTAAGCTTACAGATGCCTTGGAATTAAGGGGCACCAACATTCAGTTGTCTGTCCATCACATATCTTGTAAATCTCCTGAATAAAGTTTTTATTAGCAACATAAATAAAGCTTGGGGGTGTTTGAAAAACTACTGCACTAAAATACAATAGATAAAATTATTTTCTATTATATTAGTAAATTTCTTTACCAAAATCCCGTGATTTCAAGAGAGATTGACTTGTGGATATGGAGTTTATTAGTGATTTATAAATTGCATATGCTTGTTAATTTATTTTTACTTAACCATTCTTACACAACCTGTATTATAGTTAACCAAGAATCAGTCTTAATTTCTCCGGGTCATTTAAAAGTTGCTTAAACTTTCGAGTGCTATTTAGGTAAATCGTAAGTAAATAGTAATAGAAATAATTCAGATTTTGTTATGGGAGTAATATGATATCTAGTTATTTCCTCTCACCAATTTGGCAAGCCTATGACGTAGCAACGACACATCAAAGGTATTATAAAGAAATGAAAGTATAGTAATGATGAACTCTATGTCTATGGCAACTACGTTTCTCGCTCCGAAAAACGATCAATCGATTCAAATAATTATCATTACTATTATTGTCATTATTATTATTATTTTCCACATTATTCACCCTCTTTTATACTTTATACAGCGGCTCGTCTTTGGTGGAAATCCGACTGTATCTAAACGTTCTCGAGTCACTGTCCGGTTGAAAATTGTATGTTACCATCGAATATGAGTACTGAAGCAGTTTTTCTGAAACCACGTGCGCCATTCAAACTGGCTGACTTCAACGTTCGCACACTTATGCAGGTCGGACAACAGATAGGGCTGGCTATGTCTTTGGAAAGTCTTAATATTGATGTTTGTTGTCTATCCGAGACCCGTATTCAAGACTCTGGCGAAGTACTACAAATTCGATCTCCATCTGTCGCTTCGAAAAGCTTGTTTTACGTGCGCTTATCCGGGGACCCTGTGGCATCTTCGTCTGGTCTTGCTGGCGTTGATGTCGCACTAAGCGGTAGAGCTGAGGCAGCACTAGTCGATTGGATCCCTATTAACAATCCCTTACGTGCTGTTAGATTAGAAAGTTCCATCAAGGTGAGAAGAAATCGGCGTGAGAAACGATGTCTTTTCGTCATCCCCGACAGATTACAGTCCGGATGGAATCAAGGATGAGTTTTACCACCAGTTATCTGTTCTTCTCCAGAAAGTGCGTTCGACAGATATTGTAGTACTAGCCGGAGACTTGAATGCTCAGGTCGGGCGTCTAGGCACAGAAGAGAGTCGTTTAGGTGGCCGATGGGGACTCGTTGGTCGCAGGTCAGATAACGGGGACCGTCTACTGCAACTGTGCGCAGACCACAACCTGTTTCTGGCTAGCACTAACTTTCGGCACAGTCATCGCCGATGTACCACCTGGCGTCCTCCCTCTGCATCCCAAGCCTGGACTCAGATTGATCACACCGCGATCAGCTACCGCTGGCGTGGTTGTGTAAAAGACTTCCGCTCCTTTTGGAGTACCTATCTGGACTCTGACCATGCCTTGGTCTGCGCCAATCTTGCCTTACTTTTCAGTGGACAACGAAGTGACCGCCAGCAAAGGATTGATATCAGCAAGCTGGTTGCAACTCCTGTTGCAAATAAGTATCGAACCGAGCTAGCCTCTAGGCTAGCTACCACTCCACCGAAAAGTATAGATGAGCATTGGTTGCAATTGCATGACGCCATGAAAATGGCGGGAACAGTCAGTTGTGGGTTTGCGAAACGTCCCGCTTTTAAGCACTGGGTTTCTTCTGGTTCCTTACAACTCATTGAAGCCCGTCGGTCTACTCCGGGTGACCGTGAGTTTGACCATAAACGAAGGATGTTACGTAAGGAAATTGGGCAAAGCTGGCGTAAGGACCGAGAAGCCCGGTGGTCGAAGCGTGCTAATGAGCTGGAAGCAGCAGCTGCATCTGGTAACTACCGGAAGCTCTTCCAGCTCATCCGAGCCACTGGCAGCAAGAAGTCTGGTGTGAGTGAAACAATCTGCGAGGATGATGGGATGCCAATCACTAACATCCATCGACGTCTTGGACAATGGGCAGAATTTTTCGAAGGGCAGTTCAACTGGCCTGCTGCTCCGGCAACATCGGTCAGATTGTCTTGCCCTCCATGGCCGGTGACTACTGATCCACCAAACGAGGAGGAAGTCCGCAAGGAACTCCAACTCTTGAAGCGTTACAAATCACCTGGCTCAGATGACTTACCTCCGGCTCTTTTTTAAGATGGTGGTGACTTTTTGACTAAGGAATTGACGACGTTGTTTACAAAGGTTTGGGAACTAGAGAGTGTACCAACGTCATGGAATAAGTCGATAGTTGTCCCTATCTTTAAAAAGGATTCACGTCGTTCCTGCAACAACTATCGGGGGATAAGTCTACTTCCGATTGCGTCCAAGCTATTGGCTTCCGTCATACTTCGTAGGTTGTTCACAACCCGAGAAAGATTGACTCGCGAGGAGCAGGCTGGGTTTCATTCTGGTCGAGGATGTATTGATCATATCTTCACCCTCCGCCAAATGTTAGAACATCGCCATACTTATCAAAGGCCAACAAACGTAGTGTTTCTTGACATCAGGGCTGCCTTCGATTCGTTGGACAGGACTGTTCTCTGGGACTGTCTATTGAAGAAGGGTGTGCCTGAGAAGTTTATTAACATCCTAAAAGCCCTATATAAAAACACCTCAGGCAGAGTGAGGCCATACAACCACATTTCTCCATTGTTCCATTCGAGTAGTGGGGTTAGGCAGGGTTGCCCAATCTCACCATTCCTCTTCAACTTTGCCATCGATGACATTCTGAAATCAGCTCTGATAGATGTAAGTGATGGTGGTGTTGATCTGTTGCCTGGAGAAAGACTTCTCGACCTTGAGTATGCGGACGATATTGTCTTACTGTGCGATAATGCCCAAGACATGCAATCCGCACTTAATCAGTTGGCAATCAGTGTCCGTAGGTATGGTATGTGTTTTGCACCTTCGAAGTGCAAAGTACTTCTACAAGACTGGCAGGATTCCAATCCTGTACTCACCCTGGATGGTGAGCAGATAGAAGTAGTCGAGAAGTTCGTGTATCTGGGTAGCTGCATAAGTGCTGGTGGGGGTGTGAGTGATGAGATCAATGCACGTATAGTGAAAGCCAGAGCGGCTTATGCCAATCCAGTCCATCTTTGGCGCCTTCGTGATGTTAGTCTGGCTGTAAAAGGTCGGATCTACAACGCGTCGGTGAGAGCAGTTTTGCTCTATGCTTGTGAAACCTGGCCTCTCCGAGTTGAGGACGTTAGACGACTCTTTGTGTTCGATCATCGCTGTCTCCGAAGGATTGCTGACATCCAGTGGCAACACCATGTCAGTAATGCAGAGGCTCGGCATCGTGTGTTCGGGCACAGAGATGATAATGCAATTGGTGTTACCATCTTGAAACACCGACTTCGGTGGCTTGGACATGTTCTACGAATGTTGTCCCAGAGAATTCCACGTCGTGCATTATTTGCCGACTCTGGGACTGGTTGGAAGAAGCGGAGAGGTGGTCAGTACATGACATGGTGTCGTGGCATGAAAGAAAGCTGCAAAGGACTGGCTTGTGTTGGTCCTTCACGACTCCCTGGTTGGGGTCTGAGAGATGGTGCTACACAGTGGCTAGAGACGTTATCAGATATGGCTCAGAATAGAAGCCAGTGGCGATCCTGCTGTAACCTTCATTTACTTTCTTCATAAAAAGTGGTTGTGTCTCCCTTACCTGAAAGATTCCTTCTGATTGTACCTTTGCGTTCCCTGATTACTACCACACTACCTTACACCAATCTCTTCGTTATTGTTCTCTCTTTTTTTTGTGCTCCTTAGCTTTTTTTTTCTTTCTTTGTATTCGTCTCGAAATTTCATTGTTTTGTGTGGCGCATTTATATCGGCGCTCTCTTGTACCAATATTCATGTGTCCAAAATAAAATAATAAAATAAAATGGTCTTATGAGTTAAGAAGGGCTGTTGGGGTTGATATTCACCATCATTATATCTATTTCTTTAACGTTCATAACTTGTATATCTAAGTCATTAAGGTTGTGATGTACAAAACCTTCCTGTTCATTAAAATCTGAAGCTACATATACTAACCTACTTTGCTTTTATCAGCCTTGAAGTGTTCAGTCAGAGGATATTCAACAATTTTCTTCATATAACTTCCATTTTTTTACTAATACCAAGGTTTCCCACTGTATAGACCTAGTCAGTTTTAGTTCATTGCGTTTTTCACAAAACTGATCTTGATGTTCAAGATTATGACTTATTTACTGATGTTAGTATTGATTTAAAGATACAGAGATAACTTTTTGATGTAATCTTGTTGATTAAAGGGTTATCGTACTGTGATAAACCAAACTTTTATGGGGCTCACATTTAAAGTTAGTAGTCGTCATACACCATCTTAAATTTTTTCCACTAATTGTTTTAAAGAGAATAGTAAAATTGACTTTGTATAATAACTTATGGAAAATGTTTTGTCCGTGCTTGAAGTTTATTGTATCGTCTTACATTTTTAAAAGATTTACCGCCAAACATTTCTTTTACACTTTTAGACTGATAATGGACCTGTTAATGTGCACGCCGAATTTAGTGGACTCAAGGCTGGTAAACATGGCTTTCATGTTCATGAATTTGGTGATACAACAAATGGATGTATTTCAGCTGGAGCTCATTTCAATCCAACTAAACAAGAGCATGGGGCACCAGAAGATAGCATTCGTCATGTTGGTGACCTGGGAAATGTTGTGGCGGGAGTTGATGGAAACGCAGTTTATGACGCGACTGACAAATTAATATCTTTGAACGGCTCTCATTCAATAATTGGTCGAACTATGGTCGTAAGTATTGATATTCACTGTCGTAGTTATTGTATACTGTTGGTTTTAATTCCTCAACACTGAACAGCTAGCAAGGTTGGTCACAAAATTTCAATTCTCATATAAATAGGAAATGTCTCGATCTATTCCAGTAGTTAGACTTACTCGATGTAGATGAATTGATTTGTAGGGAAGTCTCATCATGTATGAGTGTTAACTGCTATTTGGAAGGAATATTTTTATTGTGAACAATGGAACTTATTATAAAACTTCATCGTTTTTACTCAGCAGAATAGTTGCGGTTAAGCCGTTTAACTTTCAGACACGAATTTCCAAGTTCTGTAAAGACGCCTAGAGGTATCAAGTTTAATGAGTGACGGGGACTGCAGTTCACAAGCAAATATTTAACCCTTAAGTCGATCTTGGCTTAGCGACCCAAGATTAGAATGTTCACATGCACAATTCATTATGCCGGCATATATGAGGAAATCATCATTCCATTCCTGAAATGAATTTATGAAACTAATGAACGCTGCCTAATGACGACTGCTTTCTAAAAATTGATATCTAGATATTTTTAGCAAAATGAACTTCGTATACGTAGTTTGCCTACTTATCCCCAACTTTTTATGATGAACTAAAGCTCTTATACCACTGTTTAGACCAGTTAATCCAATTATAAACGAGTCTTCAAATCTACAACGTAGGACCAGGCACATGTGTGCATCGGTCCAAGTTTCCACACTTCATTTGCACAAGATGAACACAAAATTCATAGAAGTAGTCACTTCAATGGTAGTGATATATTAAAGGAAGATTATGTATAAGGATATAGTACAGGAAGAAAGAACTAGTTCGTAGAAAGAAAGGTATAAAGTAATTTTAACCTCACGGTTAAGCGAAGACAAAAGTGTATACACCTATGTCATTGTGACCGATTCTGAGCCATGTCACCCAATCTCTAACCATTGGTTACGATAATCACGCAGACCCCAACCAAGTAGTCTGCATCTACCAACATGGCTCAAACCAGAAGTTAACGACTTCAATGACTGATGCCACGTTTTGATTTGGCTGTCCCTAACTTTCTTCCAGCCGTCTCCAACAATAGTCAGCATTGCGCGTCTTGGTAGTCGGTGTTCAGGCATACGTAGCACGTGGCCAAATAATCTTAGTTGGTGAAGATTTATGACCTCATCGACTGATTTAACATCATTACCTAATATCCTGCGTCTAACCTCATTATTACTTACCCGGTGATACCAGCAGATACCAGTAATATTTCTAAGGCATCTGTGGTCAAATACTAGTGGCTTACGAGTATCTCCTACTCTTTATGGCCACGTTTCGCAGCTGTAAAGTAAAACAGAACGAACTGCTGCTCAGTATACTCGTCCTTTTATTGATAGATGGATATCTCGCCTTCGTCATAGGTGACGTAAGTTGACAAAAGTCAAACGAGCTTTTTGAATCCATGCAGTGATTTAGTCAAAAACCAACCCATTATGATCAGACTTCAAAGATAAGTGAAGTTATCGATGTGTTCGACTACTTCATTCCCTATCCTTAGTTCATATCTGCTGCATCAAACGTTGGAGGTGATCTCAGTTTCGGAATAAAAAATAACACCAACTACTTATATCAACGGTACCAGCTCTGTTCGGAGAATCATTCACTAATGATAGAAAGTTTGGTGCCTGTCGTTTCAAATAGTGGCAACTGTGTGATTTCAAAGTGTTTCTGTTGAGGTATCGATGACTTGACTTCATCGATTCAGAATGACATGCTCCAAATCATCCCCGTCTGTACTTGTTATAACCGCAATAAACATCTGCTTAAAACAGGAAAACACTGAAGTTTATACAATGCCATGACAACTACAAAGGCTAACAGCAAATGAAAATTCTATTCACCCTTCACAAATGTGATAGCCACTCAACCAAAATACACTCATGTATAAATTTGACTGGCGTCTGTATGTGGAAATGTCATTTTATTAGAAAAATCCTATTCCGATTGGCAGCCGTTATATCTTTTTATATTAGTTCTTTGAAGACTTGTATCAGTAATTTGATTTCATTAATGGTTATCACTTGACCGTATTGTATCAGCGCATATCATCTATCGATGAAAATTGCATTCACTCGTCTAAATAGTGAGTAAAATCATCTAACATGCTACTATTTAACTGGTATGTTTTACTATTATTGTTAAGTTTATACATATTACTGCTCGAATAAATAAACTCATTCACCAGGTAATTGGGTGTGGGCCACATTAGTTGTGAGGGCTGACGGTACCTCTTGCTAGCCCAAGTCCAAGTAAGTGAGGCGGGTTTGAACACGGGACTTTGTGGTTGTTGGAGAACTTAGATTTCCAGAACTTACTTGGTAAATGTCTCATTTTTGTAATTTTATTTTGGAAATTTCAATTTCTTGTTTTCACGCCAAAAGCACCCATTTTCACCTTTATATCGTATTTCCCACTTGGGAGGACCTTAAATGTCATTTGTTCGTTGTCTCTCTCAATATGTTATTTTGTAACGTTTCCCAAGGACATTTTTATGCTGTATATATACGCTCGAGTTGTGCTTGTTTTTGTTCGTGCTTCTGGCTGCTTGTGGAATCCATTTTCGCTCTTCTGAGCCTGAACTTCTCTCTCTAGTTAGCGGGACTGGGACGCATCTGAATAATTAACCTATTTGGTCATTGTATCTCTGAGTCTTCGTTCCGTCCGCAGATTTAGGTGAACTCTTAATCTCTTCAAAAATAGCGGTGATCGAAAGTAGAATATCTTAACCATTAAACAACTGCTCATGTTAGTGTGGAGTCGTGGTAGGAAACTAATTGTGAAGAGTTGTTTCACTCTATTCGTTTTTTACTACATATCTAAATTTAAATTTCCGCTTTTCTGAAATTCATAACTTATTCAAATCATAATATTTTGATCTATGACCTCAATGGCGCAGGTGTATCCACTCTTTGTGTTCTCCCAAATTCTAATCTTCTGAATCCTTCATGTCCCTTTTTTCTCTTTCCACATTTATTTCACTGGATTATACTCTTTAAATAACATCTTCAAATCCTAATCTTTCCGATTACTGCTTATACTTTTACTACCTCTACCACTACGGGATTTGAATCGACAACTACATCTCTGTGCTAATGTGGTATGGCAACTCGAACTGATGTACGTACGTACGAAGTTGTTACTGACCGA
>OX104024.1:6807212-6848362 GCA_944470205.2 Schistosoma margrebowiei
TAATATCAAGGAAAAGACAATGTGTTCATTTGATGTAAATTCCTTGTTTACAAATGTACCTTTAAAAAAACCATTGATATATTATGTGATTACATATCTGAAAACAATTTTCAATCACAAGTGCCTGTAAAACTTCTTAAAGATTTACTATTACTATGTACTGACAAAGTTCAGTTCACTTTTGAAGGTGAATACTTTCGTCAGATTGATGGAGTTGCTATGGGTAGTCCGCTAGGACCATTGCTAGCAGATGTGTTCATGGCACATGTTGAAAATCAGACTGATGAACTAATCGGAAACATGTCACTTTATAAGAGATATGTGGACGATATCTTAGTTGTTCGTGAGAGAAAAGAGGATATGTACCGTTTATTAAATAAACTTAACACTCTCCAAAACCATATTAGTCTCTCATGTGAAGAGAAGAAAAACGATCAGCTTCCCTTCTTAGATATACTTCTGAGTAGACGAGAAGATGGTTCAGTCAAGCGATCTATTTTTAGAAAACCAACGTGGACAGGTCAATATCTTAGTTATTATAGTTATTGCCCTGTGCAATACAAACGTGGTTTGATAAGGTGTCTTTTCAACAGACTCGACTGTATTTGTACCAATGACGCCATTGATGATGATGTTAAGTTGTTAAATAAAATGTTAATAGAAAATGGCTATCCTCTGAAATTCATAAATAGATGCAAGGTCCATGGTACAACGAGACCCACTGTAGCCTCGGCAGAGAAAAAGCCTGTCTACATCACCTTACCATTCAAAGGTGATTCAAATAGCCTTTTATTGAAACAACGACTTAAATCAGTCATCAATAAAACCGATTGCACAGCAAAGGTCATCATCAAAGAAAGAACAAGGTGCATGCTTTATTCAAAACCTAAAGTACACGGAAACGATTGCGTCACATCCCACTGTGTTTACCAAGTTAAATGTGTGTATGGTCACACATACATAAGGAGGAGTAATCGTGATCTCAACATTAGGGTGAGTGAACATGTATCCAAATAGCTTCAGAAAAAAGTACAATCAAGTGACATAATAAGAGCAGAGGATAAACATCCATCATCCTCTATTGCTAAACATATAATTGAAACAGGTCACAAGATTGATCAAAATTCAGCTTTTGTAGTGCTGTATAAAAGTGTAAAAGGGCGTATATTAAGGTTTATTGAAGCCTTAGCTATACGAAAATTCAAACCCCCTTTGTGTATTCAAAAACAGTTTGTTCTCACCTCAAACCTACCCTGATAATATTGACTTAATATCCAGAGTGATTAGGTTTCAAATTGTGTTCACATTATTATTATTATTACTCTTATCATTATCCTTATCTTCTCTTACCCCGTTTCCTGTCTATTTGACCTTTTATTTTTTATATATAAATGCTCTTAACAAGTATATGTGTGATCAGATTGTTCGAAATGTATTGCGCTAATATATCACATAGTTCTGATAATCTTCGTCTTCTAATATCATTATCGAAATTTATCAAAGGGACTAATTGTTTTAAATCAAACGTTGTTTTTAGGTCTTGTATGTTTTTCTTCCAGTCTGACAGACCTTGTACTACCGGATTTTTATCGATTAATTAGAATTGAACTCCTTTACACCAAGTGTCAAAATTTTTCAAATTTAATTGGTCATTTAATATTTATCAATATACTGATTAAATGTTTATTCGCTAAATGTAAACATTTGTTAGGAGAAAAACGTAACTACTAAACAGATATGTATATTATCACATTTGATTTAATCGACAAATTATCCATCTGTGGTTAACTAATTCCTCATTTGTTGTTTGCTACATTTGGTCGATATAGAAACAGGATTTTGGTTGTTTTGTGTTTTATGGACTGGGTGGTTTGATTGTAGTTCTGGATGACTTCATGAGCGCGTAATTCACATAGAAGTAAACTATCTAGTTAATCCATCCGTATTAATGATCTTGCTTGTAAATGATTTTCTTTATAAGTTTCGTCAGCTTTGTTTCTTTTCAGATTCTTGTTAGACGTTTTGTTGTGCTGACTTCGGGCCATAACTCAGACAGTAGGTGACTTCTGAGTTATCTTTACCTTTCTAGTAGCTTAGTCTTTTCCATGTGAGATTATGACCTTATATTCATGTCTTTGCAACTCTACTCTTTGTCTTATGTGTCCTTTTGTGTTTTTGTTCACTTAATATTTCATTCAGCGCCTGTGTTTTCGGCGCATTATGAATCACCTCTTCTGAGTTATATTGACGTTTATAATGAGTAGAACTTTGAATGGGCTCATTTGTTGTTTCTATTCCCCATCACTTTGTCTGTCTGCCGCAATGAATTCATGAAATCTAAACATACAAGACACTCGTATTCGACTTCAAATTTCTGAGTTTTTACCAGCGGGGTTTGTCGACAGAGCATGTGCGGTATAAGTAGGATTTATTTCGTTTACGTCATTAAGGATTTCACTGTATTGAACTACCAGGGACGTTATACTTACTGCCTTCACGTGGCGAAGTTGTTATTCACAAAATTAAGAAGGCGAAAAGCAAATGTCTGGTACTTTAACCGGGTTGGTAGATTTGGAGGATCCATCTAGGGCAGTTGATAAACCCTGATTCCAAACCAATGGTGAACATGGGATCCATGATTCTGTTGGAACAAATGGTGTATGAACCAATCGTTGGTCACCGACTACCATGTGATTGCATCTCCTGACGTCGCTCCACTACTTTTTGAATTAGACTTCTAGATCGAAGGTTCATGGTGTGGACTCCTAAGAAAACCATCTGCCTTGGTTTGGACACCCGGACAGTATCACAGCCTCACACAAACCGAATGATGAAGTGTGGCGCATATATCTTTGATGTCTCCTCGTACCAATGTTTATGTGTTTGATTATACTCCTACCTAATCATTCGCCTGCTACTCTAACTTACATTAAATCAAGAAACATTTATGAAATTTATTTGCCACGAGTATTGATGCCATATAGAGCATATAATAACTGTTATGAATAATTATTTTTCATCTATGCACAATCCAAAATAGTTCGTATTAGATATACTACTGTATATACTGTCAGTAGTTAAACGTTTTGTGAAAAATAGTCCAGCCTAATAGGTGCTTTGTTAACGTATCTCAAAGACCAAATATATTATAAATCTGATGAAGAATAAGCAGGATATGATTTAAAAGAGAAACAAAGGAATATAAGTACATCAGATAATTGGTTTCTTTCGTAATGTAGCTTTCTCTTTAGTTGTATGGTTTAGTTTTCAAAGTTATCATTATCATCGTCTACTCCTACTTGAAGTAAAGATGATAAGCGATAACTAGCATTTAATATGGGGTCACATGCAGCCTACTTTTTGCCACTTAAATTATTGACCTGGAACTTAAGTTACAATATTCAAACATTACTTGGAGTTGAGGAAAATCATGGTGGTTACCACTTCAATTTATAAACTTCTAGTATTTGGTTGTATGATATTATTGGTCTACATATCTATGCGAAAAAACAAATTGATTGAAAGAATATGGTATTTGTGTCGCATCACTTTTGTTAATCACCCATAATCTGTCCGATTAAGTAGATTTATAATAATTGTGAGTAACCCCAACATTATAATTAACCGTGTATGATTGATAAGGTATGAATTACCATATAGTTCTTTTTAATAATTCCAATACATCAGTGAATAAATGAACGTTTCTGATTATGGTAGGTTTACTCACTTGACATTTAGTGTGTAATGATAGATTGATGAAACAAAATGAAAGTTATCTTGAGCTTCTCATACAGTGAGCAAGTATCTTGTACATAGACTCAGTGATATGTCTTGACAGCTCTAGAGTATACTGGAACCATCGAATGTCTAATGTACTGGGAAAAAATAACAAATCACTTAGTGTGGTTTTGAATTTTCATTGACCGAGTTTGTTGAAAGATGTGTTGAGCAAGCATAGTCAATGCCTACTTCAACTGGTGATTTCGGCTGGTGTAAGATCAAGTAAAACGCTAGGAGTAGTCAAACCATAATGTGACATCAATCCTTGAAGTTATTGACCGATGATCTGAACCAAACTGGTAGGTGTAGACCGCGTGGTTGGAATCGACCTGATAACTATAATCAATGTCTGAAGCTTTTGTGTGATATAACTAAGAATCGTTCACAATGGTACATTTACTTCAGGTCTTGAGTTCCAGTATTTTTCTATATTGATTATGATCGGTTACTTTTAGTTAAAGGCTTATTATACTAATAAAGACTAGACTAGTACGTCGATAGACGTTTGAAATTTGCTTGCCAACTTTACTGATTCAAACGAGTATTTTCGATTTTCCTTAGTTAGTACATCGAAACAACTCTGTACAATTTCAGTTACTAAAAGTTTAAAATTGTATGAATATCATTTTTAAGGAAAACAATAATTCACTAATATAATTAGTTTAAGATGATATTTAAATTGTAAATTGATCGAGGTTTAAAAATGTGTAGTGTTATATTTCCGTTCACTTGTCTAAGTGTATCATGCCTTTTAGAATTTATTGTCTATAATATCATCTAGGAGCATTCTATGTTCATGACCATGAACTGGCAAACAGAACGAAAACTAAACCATACAACTAAAGAGAAAGCTACATTACGAAAGAAACCAATTATCTGATGTACTTATATTCCTTTGTTTCTCTTTTAAATCATATCCTGCTTATTCTTCATCAGATTTATAATATATTTGGTCTTTGAGATACGTTAACAAAGCACCTATTAGGCTGGACTATTTTTCACAAAACGTTTAACTACTGACAGTATATACAGTAGTATATCTAATACGAACTATTTTGGATTGTGCATAGATGAAAAATAATTATTCATAACAGTTATTATATGCTCTATATGGCATCAATACTCGTGGCAAATAAATTTCATAAATGTTTCTTGATTTAATGTAAGTTAGAGTAGCAGGCGAATGATTAGGTAGGAGTATAATCAAACACATAAACATTGGTACGAGGAGACATCAAAGATATATGCGCCACACTTCATCATTCGGTTTGTGTGAGGCTGTGATACTGTCCGGGTGTCCAAACCAAGGCAGATGGTTTTCTTAGGAGTCCACACCATGAACCTTCGATCTAGAAGTCTAATTCAAAAAGTAGTGGAGCGACGTCAGGAGATGCAATCACATGGTAGTCGGTGACCAACGATTGGTTCATACACCATTTGTTCCAACAGAATCATGGATCCCATGTTCACCATTGGTTTGGAATCAGGGTTTATCAACTGCCCTAGATGGATCCTCCAAATCTACCAACCCGGTTAAAGTACCAGACATTTGCTTTTCGCCTTCTTAATTTTGTGAATAACAACTTCGCCACGTGAATGTAGTGAGTATGACTTAGCTGGTAGTGGCTGTACCCTCACTTAAGTGTACTATATATTCATCTTTTTTTCACTTGCTTTATTAACAAAATTATTCTCGTTGGGTTATTATCCTTTAACTATGCACATGTTCATATTTATTTAGTACACAAATAAAATAATCTACAATTCTATCTTGTTGTATTAATTTCAAATATAGAATGTAGCTTGTCAAATTAATAATTTGATATTCATTATCGTAATCATGATATGTACAATGTGATTTGAAATAGTTTTCATTTATAATATATACTCTATCTTCACTATATGATTCTTCCTTACATGCATACATACATATATCTTGTTACATATCATAGACTGATTGTGTTGTTTTATCTCAACATAAAGCGGGTTGTGTTTTTAAAAAAATACTTATTATTTGACAGATGTCGTCAAATATATTGTCTTCATCATCAACATTATGATTATTATCATTGTTTATATCATGTCGCCAAATCTTTTGAATAAATTATTTGAAAGGATCACTGTGGCCATTTTATTCATTTACATTTCTTTGATGTATATATATAAAGTTGTATTTGTGTGTGTGTATGTGTGTGTGTGTGTGATTGTACATAAGGCTACATTCCTAACTAGTTTTATGTTATCATCATGAACAAATGTAAAGTATTTGTTAAGATTGTATGTTTTTTTTAGTTGTTTACCATTAATAATGATGACACTAATAATGTTTAGCAAAAAGAAATAAAAAAAATAAAGCGGGCGGTATGTCATCTTTAAATGAACAGAAAATCACTAACCGTTTCATAACGTCATACAACTTTGAAACAAAACAAAAAAAACCCAATGAATAAAGTACCTAAATTGTTTATATTTAGTTGAGAGAAAAAAAGTTTTAAAACTTTAGTTCATTTATTTTTTGTTTTAAATTTTTCGCACATTTACAAATTAATATATTTTAAACAAAAAGAATTTATGAAATATACCCATCTGAATTGTATGATTGTGTTTGTAGGTCTGTATGATGATCTTGATGATGTTGAATCTAAGTAACTAGTAGTACACAAACAGATGGACAAAGTGACCAGGAGACAGATGGATTGTAAAAAAAAAAGAGAAAAAAGGTGAATGAAACAAATGTAGCTAGACGTATATATTCCAGACAGTTTCATTCATTCATACATACACACACACGTACACGCCTTTTATGTACATAATTGTCTACTTATACCTACAGAACTAAATTTAAAGATTTAATCAACGAATATCTGTAGAAATCATTTAAACTGTCAATCATAACTAATTAGATTGAGAGAAGCTAATGAAGTAGACAAATATGTAGGTATAAATATTATTATTGTGATTACTATGAAAGGATTAATTCAACGACAGTTCATTCTGTTTTATAAGACAGAAACATTTTGACCTTTATTTCTAACTATACAATAGAAAAGAGTATTTTTCTGGTTAGCGTTTTTTTTTAAACGAGTTAGTTTTCTACCGTTTGGAGTCACTAACCCCATACACAATCCTCCTCCTTTATCCGGGCTTAGGACTGGCAGTAACTCTGGAAGAGCTACAGGTGGAGACGATAAAAATAGATAGGACATATATTACGGAAATCACCAAACTGCATCATGAGACAAGCGATAACTTGAAATCCTGAAGGGAAGCGGAAAAGAGGAAGGCCAGAGAACAAATGACGTCGGGAAATAGAAGCAGATACGATAAGAATGAATAACAACTTGAAAGAACTGGAAAGGATTGCCCAGGACAAGGTTGAATGGAGAGTGCTGGTGGGTGGACTATGCTATTCCACGAAAAGTAACAGGCGAAGTAAGTAAGAAAGGAGTATAAGTGACTAAATCGATTACTATATGAGATTGTAATAGAAGTTGAAAAACTGATTTGTTCTCAGTTTTATTTATTTACTTATTTTAACACAGATATTGGTACAAGGAGGCACCAAATACATATGCGCCACACAAATCTCATTCGATATGTGTGAGGGCTGTGATACTGCTCGGGTGCTCTAACCGAAGCAGGTGGTTTTTTTAGGGGGCCACTCCCCAAAACTTCGACCTAAAGGTCTGTTCCACAAGGCAGTGGAGCATCGTAAGGAGATGCGGTCCCATGGAAGCCAGTGACCAACAATTGGTTCATACGCCATTTGTTCCCTCAGGATACTGGAGCCCATGTACACCATTGGTTTGGAATCCGGTTAAAGCGCCGGACATTCGCTTTTCGTCCTCTCATTTTCGTAAACAACACCCCCGCCACGAGAAGGCAGTGGGTAGGAATTTTCTGGTATAGGCTATATACGCGTAGCCATGTGAGAGCATTTCGAGAGGGAGAACGGAACTCTCCCCACTCTCGGCCGTACCAGGGCATTTGGGGGCATTTTGGAATGTTTAATATAACTGAGATGTATTGAGTCAATGTTGGATATAGTAGCATAGTTTTTACTGAAGATTTCATTTCAAACTCTTACTTTCAACTTATTTGATATTTTCATCCATTAAGTTAAAATCGGAAACAGTGGTTTGTTTATAGAAGAAGCATGTGAATAGCTTTAGATAAATGAAATGAAATTTCTAGGGAAAATCATGCTCTTACATCCAGCACTAATCCAGTTAAATGAAGGGGACAAGACTTCAAAATACTAGGTATTCTATTTTTACTATACATTGTAAAAGGATGGTTATCCTGACACATTTGTATGCATAACTCAAGGTTTACTGATATATTCTAACAAAATAGCCAGCGAGTTTTGAATAGAATAAGATATGATTGAATGTAAATAATTATTGTAGCGAAAATGGTCTTAGTTTATTTGATATATGATAAGTAGCGGAATGCATGGTGCGTTTTGTCTTATTTAGGAGTCATCGACAACTGATATGCTACTCTCGTTATTATATGAAAAAGAAGTTCTAATAACTATTACGTTTTTTGTTGGCCTTTTGTCTAAAATCAATTGTAATATAAGATAACGCGAGTTTAGATCTCACTGGAAGCATCAGTCTATTCATGATTAAAGATATGGTTTGATGATAACTGCTAAACAGCAAGAAATCTTGATTCAGAACTTTCTGTCGACTACTTATGATTACCTATCATAAAACATAGTGCTTAAGATATCTATCCGCTTAGACTAGTGGTCAGAGTGAAACTTGACTAATTGAATTCAATTAGCAAATATGACGTAAGCTACTATGCATTGATCATTTAGCGTAAGTGATAATGATTCTCTGACTTTCAAGTTTTGATGAAAATACTTCGAGCGTCTGATAAAGTATGCTTTATCATGCGTCTAAAATTAATATTTAGTATTTGAATGTCTACTGGATTCAGAAAATAAAAATCTACTTAATCTTGCTATGTTAATGAGGTGTGGAGACTTGAACCGATGTAGACATTTAGTAGGTTCTATGTTATATTTGACTAACTGACTGATTATGAGAATGATATTTTACTGAATAAAATAATATAAAAAATGAAGTAAACGGATTGGATAGTTGACGAGTGACAAGGTTTATGGAACGAAATTAAGTATCTATAATCTCTAGAGTCAACCAGTTTGGAAGCAAGATAGTTGCTCACCTAAATCACAGATAATATCAAGTTTTAGTGGTTTAATTTAAAACTTGCAAGAGACAGAGAATTCAACTTTTTCTGCTGATACTTGTCAAATCAATTAACCACATAGTATCTAAACTGGTGTTAGTTTAGTCATTATTATAGTCGTTCTATGCAAGAGGTATCAATGCATGTCCTTGGTGAAAAACTGAACAATTTAATAATTCGTCAGTTATAAATAAATAAATATATAACCATTTTGTAGAAAACGCTTGACAATCAAACCGTTCAGCTCAGAATAAAACTCCATTTAAACCATCCACTTGAGCTACAAATCTACTGCACCATCTCCGTTTTGATATTTATTTCACAATAACTTCTTTTTAATTTATAATTACTTAGATGTAATTATCAGTTAATTACTTACGCCTGTTACTCCTAATGGAGTATAGGTTGCCGATCCGCATTCTCCTAACCACTCTGTCCTGAGCCTTCCTTTCTAGTTTATATTCAATAGTTGTTCATTGTTCTCATATTTGTCTCCGTTTTTCAGTGTAATGTGTTTTTAGTCTTCCTCTTCTCCTTTGGCCTTGAGGATTTCAAGTGAGGGCTTGCCTTGTGACGTGGTTGGGTGTTTTCCTCAATGTGTGTCCTATCCACTTCCAGCGCTTCTTCCTGATTTCTTCCTCCGCTGGGATCTGGTTTGTTCTCTCCCATAGTACGTTGTTGCTAATAGTGTCCGGCCAACGGATCTGAAGTATTTTGCGTAGACAACTGTTAATAAACACCTGTATTTTCTGGGTGATTGCTTTCGTAGTTCTCCAGGTTTCCGCCCCATACAGTAAAACTGTCTTGACATTTGTATTGAAAATCCTGACCTTGGTGTTGGTTGGCCGTCGTTTTGAGTTCCAGATGTTCTTCAATTGTAGATATATGCTGCTCTTGCTTTACCGATCCATGCCTTCACATCTGCATCAGAACCACCGTGTCCATCAACGATGCTGACCAGCTATGTGAAGGTTTTTACATCTTCTAAATCTTCTCCATCAACTACCAATTACTGTAAAGATAATTTGTATATAAATAATGATATTGTTGCCACGAATGATATACTTTTCATAGGTCACTCTTTGTCTTCCTTTAGTCTTTTTTAATAGTTAATGAACTGGGTGCATGATATCAAAGAGTAATTTTGGTCAATTTTATGATGGATTGTTGTGTTAAGTGTTACCTCTCAAAGAGTAGGTTATAACATTGGATTTATGTGAAAATTATTTATTATGAAATCTTATCTCACTTTATACTTGATATGGTAAATTGAAAAACTATGAAAACGAGACCAAAGGCTACTGAATTTTTTATATTAGATAGTGGATGCTCACTGCTGAAGAGTCTCACCATAGGTTTTCCATGGTGGTCTAGCTTCAACTGACTTATGATCTCAACTATTGAAAAGTATATTTATATATTTATATCAGAATATTTTGTTTCTTTACTGCTCATTTTCATAGAGTATTTATTCTTCTTTAAGTTAATTATGATAGAAGAATCATGTAACAAAGATCCTTTTATTATTATTATTATCATTGTTATTATTATTATTATTATTATTATTATTATTATTATTATTATTATCAAGAACCAGTCAAAACTGTCAGTGTTAATAAAAAAGTAATAGATGAATAGATTTATAAGCAAAGATGGATATTTGCTAGCAGTGGAATCCAAGACATGCGTTTCGTCCTATTTGGAACTCATCAGCTGGATGTACCTGTGATTCAGAGTTGATGTTCACTCTGGCACTCGAACCCAGCAAACATTTCTTTCACTTACCTTTATAATTTCAATTTTTAATTTTAATACTTTTTCCCATTTTTTTCACTTTGTTGATTACATATATATGATGAAAGTAAATGAATCAAGTTAAGGAAACAGGAAATTACTGATTATGATTAAGTGATTACAGATAGAAATTCTAATTAATGAGTGATTAGTGTGAATAATATGAAGTTGAAAAAAAGAAGAAAAGAATATGACAAGAGATTAATCTCAACAATGATTTATTGAATCAATCTTCAGTAATTAATTGTTTATATATACATATATTCTGTGAGAGAGAATAAACCAGTTTCTAACTAAAGAGGAAATTAAGAAAAATGATGCTGGAAGTGGATTACTTACTTACGACTGTTACTCCTCATGCAGGAGCATCGGCCGCTCACTAGCATTCTCCATTCAACTCTGTCCTCGACAATCATTTTCACTTGCTATTCATCCTATTCATGTCTGGTTCTAATCCTCGACACAGTGTGTTCTTTGACCTTCCTCTTTTCCGTTTCCTTTCAGGATTCCAATGTTATCGCTTGCTTCGTGATGCAGTTTGATGATTTCCTCAATGTGTGTTCTATCCACAACCAGAATATTTTCATCATCAGATGGGACCTAGTTAGTTCTCTGTCATAGTAGGCTGTTGCTAATGGTATCTGGCAAACGGATATTCCGTAGACAATTGTTTATAAATACCTGTACTATTTTGATGTTGGTTGTGGTAATTCTCCACGGTTCAGCTCTGCACAGTAGAACTGTCTTGACGTTCGTATTGAATATTTTGACTTTGATATTGGTTGGCAGACAATTATTTTGAGTTTCATATGTCCATCAACTGTAGGAATGCTGTCCTTGCTTTGCCAATCATCGCGTCTACGTCTGCATCAGATTCTTCACGTCCATCGACGATACTGTGAAGGTACGTGGAAGATTCCATCAGTTGAGATCGGATTGAGGATCTTGGTTTTTCCGTTGTGTATGTTGAGGCCTACTGATACATAGGTTTCTGCTACACTGTTTGTCTTGACCATCATTTGTTGGTGTGTATGGGATAGAAGTGCTAGGTCAGCAACACTCTGGTGAAAACACTTCCTGGTACTGACAGTTGTGTAATGCCTCTGTAGTCCTCACATTTGCTCAGATCTCCTTTCTTTGGCATCTTGATGAGGTGTCCTTCAGTACAGTTCGTCAGTGGCACATGTTCTTCCTCGCAAATATTCATTAATAGAACGTGGAGCATCTTTGTAGCTACTTACATATTTGACTTAAGTGCTTCAGCTGGTATCTTGTCAGGTCATGCTGCTTTCGCACTCTTGATTTATCCGATGGCCATCCTACTTTATTTGATCGTTGATGGAGTGACATCTATAGGAAGGTCTGTAGGTGCTGCTTCGATATGAGGCTGATTCAACGGAGCTGGCCAACTCAAGAGTTCCTCGAAGTATTCCACCCATCTGTTCCTCTGATCTTGCATCTCGTTGACTAGCTTGCTTTCTTCGCCCTTAAACGGCATCTCTGGTTTACTACAGTTTCTTCGTCATGTCATATAGTTGTTTCATATTTCCTTCTCTTACAGCTTTTCTCGCTGTCGTTGCTAGGTCTTCCATGTATTTTGCTTGTCGGCTCGAATGCTCATCTGCACCTGCTTGTTTGCTCCTGTGTATTCAGATTGTGCCTCGACTTCTTCTGTTCTTGTTCAGCTGTTGCTAATTATTGTCTTCATGTTCTTCATTTCTTGGATCTTGTCCAGAACTTCCATAGAGATCAACTCCTTATAATGATGCCTCTAGCGGTCCAGAACCTCCGGACACGTTGAAGTCAGTGCTTATTTGATCGCTTTCCATTTGTCCTTTATAGTAGTTCCTTCTTCTAGTAGGGCCGGTGAGGCTTGGAATTTGTTGTTGAGAGTTATATTGAATTCGTTGGGTTTTTCTGTTTATCGAAGGAGGTTTATATTAGACCTTTGTAATGCTGTTTGTTTAGTTGTCCAATGCTTCTTTTGCTTCAATTCCATCTTGGCAACCATCAGTTAGTGATCTAAAGCTGTCAACTCCTCTCACGTCTTCCAACGATCTAAAATTTTTGCTGGTGCAAATATGAATTATCTGGTTCTCCTCAGTATGGTCGGGTGAGGTTCATGTAATTATAACCGTTATTATTACTGTTACCAAACATTATAATTTAATATTAAATAAGATACATTAACATAAAAAACATTGTACATACTATTGAAATGTACCCATCTGATGTAGTCGTCATGTTTAGATTTGATCCTATAGTCGACTAGTGTATACTAAAAAATAAACACTTGTTTGATAATTTATTCACTTGAATAGTATTGTAGTGAACGGGATATGAGTGGGGACAATCGAATGTATTTAATACAAAACTACAGGACTTGTTAATAAAATCTAACAATCATAAGGTAAATGCTTAATTTGCAAAATGTCCACTAATTGTCTCAAAATGATTCAGACTTCATTGTTCTTGCATTTTAACACAAATTTCATTTTGTTTCCATTCTTTACTGTTCGATCCTCTTGTCTCTTTGCTGCCAGACCTTCTGTTCACGACTAACATCATACACCACTTATGTCAATATAAGTAGCACACACCACAGTTGACTCATAACTGAGTGCCTAAATATCGACTTGAACTATTACTACAGAACTATTACTTACAGAGCATAACAGTTTAGAAATGTATTAATAATTTACTTAACTACGAAATAGGTGAATTCAAGTTCATTCGGAAAATTTACATAATCACATTATGAAATTGTGATAGGACTTATTATGTGTCTATAAACGTGAGATAGGAATAATTCACAGTTGACTGATCACTGAGTGGTGATCCATATCTTATATGAATAATTCTCTTATTCTTATCACAGTTGAATGTAACACTTCGTAACTGCAGTGAAATTAATATTAGAACAAATTATACACCAAACTTGTTGATTAGTGTGTTGTATTGATAATCTACAAACTAATGTTTTAGACTTCTATCATGAACACAATATATTATAAGTCTCTACTATTAATAGAAATAAAAGGCATAAGCTTCATATGTGCATCGCTTCGATACTGGGCTCGAGTGCCGGAGTGAACATTACCTCTGTAATGCATGTACATCCGGCTGAAGAGTCCAAAACAAGAAGAAACACACGTTCAGGACTCCACTGCTAGCAGCCATTTTTATCTTTTTACAATATATTTGTAACATAATAAACTATAGTAATATTAATTATTAGGCAACTATTACATAAAATAACATGAATTAAACTCAGAATTGATTTGTAGTGGTGGAATTCCAAGCATATACTTTTAAGTCATTGCTCTGATATTATCAAATTAATTATGAAACTTCTCTAGTATGATGTGACCTGACTATAGCAGGTCTTTGAACTAAGTCACCTTCTTGTATTTGTGCAACTCATCAACTAAGCACAGTTTTATGTATTCGGTTCTGAGTTACACTATTCATATGACGACAGATGAAAATAATTATCTGTGCAAACCCATGTAATTGAAGAGGCGTTCGGATTTCAAATCTTCTAGTTTAAAACCAAGTGTTTTAACCAATTAGTTACTCTCTCACTATTCATCTTTCATTCACGTAACTCTGTATGGTTATAGAAAAAAATATAATAAAATTTGCTATCAATTACCTCATTTGACTCAACAGACTGAATTATGCTTCAGTCACCTCCTGACAGAAATCATCTAATATAAATGAAGAAATTGTATTCTTTACATTTTTTTCCTTCCTTTTTCTTCTGTATTTTGAATCGTTTTGACGTTTTGTTTTTCTATGTAATGATTCATTCATGTTTATTTTACTTACAGTTAACAAGTCAGCCAACAAAAAGGTAACCATTAACCATTTTGATAACGATGGTACTATTCATCCATTTTTCTAAACTGTTACATGACACTTAATCATTTGTTTACATATTTAAACTATGACAGTAAGATGATAATATTGATAATGATTTTGACAACTATTATCATAATTATGAGAAAATTTGAATATTACTAAAAGTACTACTATTAGTAATATCAGCATACATTCTATAGAATTGATAAATTATAATATCCGGTATTAATTAGTGACAAATTTGAATAATCCATTGATATTTATCTAGACTTGTCAATTTTCAAAGATTATAAACGTCAATTTTGTATTGTGCGCCTTATTGTTTTTGTCTCTTTGTATTATTATTCAATTAACTATAGAATGATTTATTAGATTTGATTCATGAGTCAGTAGATTAACTTAGTCATACATATTTACTGATTTGTTTACCTATCTTTGACATGGTTGTCAACTGTTATGAATAGATTAAATGTAAATTTCGATTTATACAATTTCAATGGTTGAGATCATGAATCGATTGAAAGTAGATCAGCATGGAAAACCTAGAAGCACTGGACGGCCGTTTCGTCCTATTGTGGGACTCCTCAGTAGTGAATATCCACTATCCCACCTCGTCGGATTCCAACCCAGAACCCATCGGTTTCGCGCGCGAGCGCTAAACCACTAGACCGGCATTCAAGTGTGTTAATGTCTAACTTCTACCAATCCAAGAAGTTGAGCGACATATCCACTATTGTCTTCAGTGAATTACTATCTCACAACAGACCCGGTTGAACTGCACTGGTCACTGCTTTTCACTAGAACTTCAGGAAATACCTGTTGAAGCTAGTCATTAGTGAGCATATGTTGATTAGTATCAGGAGGGGTTTTGTGGAGATTGTAGTAATTTCAGTAGTTGAAATCATGAGTCAATTAAAGCTAGACCATCATGAAAAACCTGGAAGCATTGAACTGTCGTTTCGTCCTATTGTGGGACTCCTCAGCAACTGTTGTTGATTGTTGTGTCATAATGATACACTGAATAATATCTGTGAATGTAGGTGAGAAAGTTGATATTCAGAATTTGTGAACACTTATTCAACCAAACGTAGGATTTTCAGATCGCTCAGTGGGTGCATTGTTTTTAGATTAGTAAGTAGAACATCTTTAGTTTACATTTTAAATTTTTGTTAGTTTTCGATGTAATAACTTTCATTCAACTGGACCAATTATTGGTTATCTCACTTTCAACATCTTCTACATCTCACTAATTCAATGCTCTCTGCTAACCAAGTATGAGATGGATTTTCTTAATCACTAGTAAATGAATATCAAGCTAATATTACAAATTGATCAAACTCACAAGTTAACAACAATAAGATGAAGAAGAAATTCCATCGACAGTTTAGATTTTTCATTGGAAAAGTGAGAATATCCTATCAATCTCTCTTTTTTTTTCTTTTTACCAAAACAACAACAAAAAAAAAAAGAAAACGGAATAGATTATCTATTTGTCTATTAGGGGAAATAAATTTATATTTTGTTAAATGTATATCTATCTAAGATTCTGTCAATCTCACAGTTGGAGAGATCAAAGCATATAGTGTATTGATGGACAGATATGATTGATTATAAGTGCATATATATATAATACATTTATGTCTGTCTTATATTTAACATAAACTAGTATTCATCAGTTTCCTTAAGAGGGTTTTAAAAAACAATCTTAATAACAACTTAGGTCAGTGATTACTTTATGTTTCATTAGTAATATTAATAATAGTAATAATAATGATAATAATAAAGATCTTAATGTGAAGTAATTTCAATGTTTTCTTGATTAATACTAAAATTGTGTTATGTTCTGTTAGCTAGTTGATTTAATTGAAATGTTTAGATTGGTTTTCTGTATGATAATGGTATCAATATTTACTTCAAATAGAAGTGAATATTTTACTAAGATTTTATGAATGTTAAATCATTTCATTTTGCTAGTTGAGATCATGAACCTAGACCACTATGGAAAACTTAGAAGCACTGAATGGTCGTTTCGTCCTATTGTGGAACTCTACAATTGACTCATGAACTCAACTATTAAAATTATTATAATATCCACAAAACCCCTTCCGATATTAATAATTCATTTGCAAAGTTTCAATCATCCGTCTCAGACTTTATTGTTCTTTGGTTTCCACACCGATCATTCTTTGTTCTCGTTCTCTTTTCTTTGATCTACTCAACCTTCTGCCTCTAAGCATTTCACTTTCGATTGATGATACATACTACTTATATCTGTCGACATCAGTAGAACACACCACAGATAATGCGTTGGGTGTTTTAAACGAACGGTACTGCATTCGAGTTCAGGTGTGAACATTGATATTAAGATACAAGTATGTCCAGTGGATTAGTCCCAAATATGATCTGACGCACATTGTGGACTACACTACTAGCCATAATCCATCTATTCTAAACGATAAGTAAAGTAAGACTGTTGAAAAACCTATGAATAGTTATTAATATTTGTACTTCTGGATAATACACTGAAAACATTTGTCTAAATACTGTTAAAAGACCTTATTATTCACGCGTAATTTCTTTCTTTATAAACCAATGTTTAGTGCCATTCAAAAACTCATCTTCATATTTCATGAAGTAAATATTTAAATGAAGAAAATTCTTTTTCATTGAAACCATTTTTGATTTCAATAGTCCCTACATTTATGTGAAACATATGTCTGTCTATATTGAAATGAGTAGAATTCTTTGAATGAAATCGATGCTAGTGGCTAAAAAATAAGTTTAATTAATAAAACATCTGAGCAGTTAGTAAGTGTACAGAGTGTAAAGGGTCAAAGAATTGGAGACACACTTGCATTATTGTCCAATTTTTTCCAATGGATAGGTAAAGCAAAGTTATCATATTCATTTCATTATCCAAAGGAATCTTCTTTTCAAGTAATCTACAGAGTCAAAGGAAGAGATGTCGAATCAATATTTCGTAATAGTTTGCGTTTTTCGGTTGACATTAAGTATTGCTACTGTTCGGCCACTTCTTTTGTATATGTGCATCCTGAACGGATCATCTAACTGTTTTCATTGTTATAAGCTTTCAAGTAAAAATCGTTAATGCTTAGAGATGGAATGTACAATACACATTTCTTTCTGTTCAGGACTTTTCGTCTAAATGTGGTTGAATTCGAGTGCTGAGGTCCACACTTTGACTTGGACCCAGTATCTTTTGCCTCCAAGGTTCAATGTGTTATCCACTGAGCCAGTGTCCAATTTCGCTCAAAAATATTCTTTTATCTGAAATGTATTGATTATTCGCTAAGCGTTATGTACCAGTACGTTATATTAGCAATATCGATATAATTTTACAAATGACTGGGCAAAATGAGAGTTGGCTGAAATTTTTCTACTTCAGGACAATTGACTGCACAAACTGAGGTCATATTGAAACAATCACTAGAAGCTAAGACATGTTAATATCAGATGGGTTTTGTGGAGATTGTGGTAATTTCAATGATTAAGATCATGAGTTTTCTCGTCTTGATTTCAAATTTCATCAGACTACGCACGAGCAGCCTGGTCAAGTGTACGATTCACAAACTACCTATTCTCATAATAATATTAATTATTCGACCAATAATGTCTAACTTTGAGGAGTACCACAAAAGATCTTGTAGAAATTTTTGCAGGTAAATGATTCATCTATAACAGGAGTGGGACAGATAACTCTGGTAACACTGATTAACGATAATGTGGTACTACAAACTGATTGACGTTCGAATTGTGAATTTCATCATATTCTCAAGCTAACATGCTTGTAGTGAGGCATTTGTTTCCGTACACTGACTGGATCTGATAGATTAAAAGATGAAAAACGATTGTTGTGTATCGAAGACAGTGGCTGGGGATCTTGCTGATTTGAGAATAAATGTCGAATATATTTGATGGAGCATTTTCCTCATAAAACATTGATCATCAAAATTTTAATATAAGATCTCTAAATAACAGAATATAGCTTCTTCCAGAGAATCCATTCTTTACACAGCAATGAAGAAAGCATAACATTTACTATTTACTGAAGCGTACAATCGCAGGTAGAGAATGAACTCGCTCTGTCTGGATTCATCTCCAAGTTTTCTTGGTGTAATATATTATTTCAATTGCTAATAAATTATGAATATTGTCTTGCACACGCATAATTCTAAATGCTAAATATTTTTATTTCATCGCAGCCAACGGCGACAATTAACAAGTCCCTGAATATTGTTTATTATCCTTGTATATAAGTGCTTGTAGAATCTAGGTATATGATCGCTATTAATGGAATTATTTATGTCATTCGATAAACAGTCTGACTTTTATGTAGTTAAATTGCAATTATTTGATTGCCTAACTTAGACGATCTTAAACTGAAGTCTACCTGATCTACCCTAATGCGATGGCCGGGCTAACCTGATTTCTAAGAACCTTTAGAGTAAAAATAGAATCTTACTGATGAAATATTTTAATTTAGATAAAGATAAAAGATGCTCATAATATGTTTGGTATATGCTACTTATGTCTGTCGACGTAAGTAGTTTGTGACATCAACCCGAAGTGGAATGCCTGGCAGCAAAAGCTTGGGAAGATCGAATTGAAGAGAACAAAAATGTAAACAGAGAGTGATTGCAATAACAACGGGAATGAAGGAACGATGAACATTGTAAGAGAAAATTGATGGACGATGTGCAAATGAAGTATTCAATGTATGGTTTTCATAGTTTGTGAAGAGATTCGGTAATTTTGCAGTAAACAATAAATTGGTCTTCCTCACCTAAGTGTTCGTTCACTACTTGAGTATCCCTATATAGCTTGGTCATGCAGTCTCGTTAATTTTTCTTCATTGACTTTACAGACCTCCATCTTTTCATCGACTGTTCAGAGTCCAATTACCAGTTTTCTGACGCAAGAAGACATTTAGTTTGAAGGATCACTTCTCTGGGGTTTAGTGTTATTTTGCTATCCCTAGATACTAATTCAAACAAAACCACGGTGATGTCATTTATTGGATTGTGGCTTCTTACCATGAAACTCAACCTCACTATTCTCCATATTGACAGATCAAAAACATTGTGATAATGTCCTCTTATATCTTCTGTTATTACTATGGTTTATCAAAATATGTCATATCAACTACAAAATTTAATTTAATATCTAAAGATATTATACCTCATAAAACTGTTTACTTCTAGAATCTAAACCAATAAGATGTGCTTAAGATCATATTTACTGAATAACATTACATTTCTTTATGTGATGAGTGCTACTAATAATATTGTGACCTTTACAACCCAATCACAGTATAAAATACAACATGTAACAACGACAACATACAACTTTTCATCTCATCAGGTACTTTTTTCATAGTAATGTAATACTGTAAATACTATGATCTTCAATCATTTCATTATTTTTCCCATACACATTTTTAGAGTCTAGTCATATCTCTCTTTAATAACATTTGGTTGTCATTGCTGAAGTGATTTTGTACATTAGTCATTCTATATTTCTAGTTCTAGTATTTTGAATTGATTGTTGTTATTATCGCTTGTAGAAAACCGTTTAAATGATCATTTCATAAAATGATTACAATGAATATTTAATACTTTAACTGTTTTGTATCATTTAATTAGTGATCATCAAATAATATGTTAACGTTGTAACATAGACTTCCAAGACTGTTGTCAACAGAGTTGCAAACAGTGCTTAAATGAAAAATCTGCAAGATATATAGACTGTCAAAATAATTATTAATCGGAGATTTAATATAATGAAATCAGGCAATTCATCATGTTTTAGTCACAATATAAGTATCATTAATTATTGGTAATGACTGTTTAGAAACGTATTGGTGTTTTGTGTAGAATTGTTGAAATGAACTAATTATCAGTTTAGAGCTGTGGAGATTATTAAGTTATTGATTGGCATCTTGAAAACACGGAAGCACTGGATGGCCCTTTTGTCCTATTGTCGAATTCTTCAGCAATGAGCAGTGCCAACTAGAGAACAGTGATTTATTGACCGGATCAATGACGCATAAAACAAGTACGAACAGCCTAGACTACTTACCAGTCCTGCTTTCTGCCTAGCACAACCTGTTAAGTCGAGAACATAAATCTCAGCCTCTGCAATATGAATCATTTATTTCAAACATACTAGGTCTATATACCAACCAGACAGAGCACATCGTACCAATAAAATAGGAAACAACACTTATACAAGATTTAGCCAAATGTGGCTGTGAATAAGGAAGATAGTAATTGATAGACTGGGCATAACTCAAGAATGGTAAATCGTATATTAATAATTTATAGGTCAAAATAAAGCTCATGATAAGGGGGATATGAATATGAATAGTTTAGTTATTTAACAATTGTATGGTAAAAAATATACTCATAGTACTGGTTCATAAATGGATCCCAAAAGTTACCATTGATTATACTTATCAGGATATAACAGTAAGCAACTGATCAGAACCTACTGAAATAAAATGAATTCTGTACTAATCTTAATTCTTACTCTCTTTAAAATCATCTTTGATTATCTTTATATGGTAACAAATCATTTTGAAATATAATCATAATTATAAATAAATCTCTATAAGAAATGAAATAATCATTTTAGTAGAAATGAGGATATAATTCATCTTATTTATTAATCTACATTTATATTATATTTATATTATTATTATTATTATTATTATTATTATTAGTAGTAGTAGTAGTAGTAGTAGTAGTAGTAGTACTTGTCAGTTTAAACGGATGATTGATGAGTGTATTGTATGATCTAATCGGTATTATTTCAATCAAATTTTGATAGATAGATATATATTCCTTCATTCTTAGATAATATGCATGCATATTTGCAGAACGGTATATATACATATATATATATATATAATGTAGTTTAGTATATACCTCTATAAATGTCAGATTAAATTTATCAATGGTTTATCGTATTATTCAAGTAAATTCTGTTGATATATATATACTGTAGATAATGTATACAGACATTGTATCTCATCTTCAATTATCTTACAGAAGAGAATATATACAATATACATATATTCATCATAATAAACTTATTACTGGGAGGCAAATGATTTACAACGTATATATATATATATATATATATATATATATATATATATATATATATATATATATATATATATATATATATATATATATGATTGACATAAATTCATTTGGACCAATTTATAGTTGATTGGTGAGTTGGCTGAATAAAATATAATATTCCTAATTATAAAATAAATATACAATAAGGGAATATATTTTATCTGAGTATAAAAAAATTTATTCTACTTATGAGTTTGATATGATCTATTCAGTGATAATATTTATTCATTATCAAAATTAATTGATAATTTTTTTATTGGGATCATGAATAGATTGATATTAGACCATCATTGAAAAGCTGGAGGATTTGGATGGCCGTTTCGTTCTGTTGTGGGACTCATCAGCAGTGCACATCCACAGTCACGCACTAAAAGGATTCGAACCCAGTCTTGCACGCGAATGCTTAATCATTAGATCACTGAACCGGCATCTAACAGTGTTAATGTCTAGCCTCAACCAGCACACCAAATTTCGTGATCATTTTCTATTATACTGAGGTAGATACTTGTCTCTACCTGACACGGATTGGTTCCACTGGTCACGGCTTCTCATTAGGACTCTGGGAGTTCCTTCATGAAGATAATCACTAGTGAGCACACGGTAATTATCAGTTTAGGGGTTATGGAGATTAAGTTGTTCATTGAGATCATGAACCGATTGATGTTAGACCACCATTGAAAATCTGGAAGAACTGGACGACTGTCTCTTTAATTGATAATTAACATGAATTCGGTTTCAAATTAAAGAAAATTCATTTCAGGCATATTGATGTTTTTTTGCAGAATCATATTTCATAAATACAACTCGTTTCGTATATTATTGTTTTTGTATTAGTAACGAGTTGTGTTCCTACTAAGACTCGAATCTAAATGATATAGGTTTATTCGTTAAGCTAATGAGTCATAGTGGGTTTCAGTTTATTTAGAAATTATAGAGCTATTTGTTAAGAGTTTTTGTGTCCCGAATGCTGACAATTATGATTTATCATAATTATTATTATCATCACTATAATCTCACCCTGAATCTACCACTTTACAAAATTGTCGATCAATTAATTGAATAAGTATCATTGATAACGGTAGCGCTCTGATTAAATATCTGAGTTACTTGTTCCTGCCATCTAAATATTTCAATGAGTTATCCGTCTTCTTGTTTGTTTTAACATATCATTATGTCTATTGATCAAATAACTTATTCAGGAGCGTCTATGAAAGTGTACGACCTTTCATTGCACAGCTTACGAGAAAATACAATCAAAGACATGGTAGTGGTTGGCAGTAGTATACATTGAAATAAATGAACATTGCTCAAATGTGAATCCATGAACTGTTAACATCTAACTGGTGATCATTAATTAACCGTCTTCAACTCCTACCAAGTCAAATTGTGATGTAATCACAATTCAAGAATCCTGGTTAAATGCTTTATAATAACACGACTGTTCAGTGTCACTGCAAGGTTTCAAATTTATTGTCAAAATCGATGAAGAAATAAGAAAAGGAAACTTGATGAAATACTTTCTACTGAGAGTTCTATGCTTTACCAAAAATATAATATTGAATAAACCCATTAACAATAATGTTTGATTACTTTTGTCACCTTCCCTCATAGTATAACATTACTTCAATATCAGTAAAGCTAGAATAGGGACTCACTATGTACTATCCTGTTTTCATATAGTTAAGAAAAGAGAAAATATTTTCATATTTCAACAATCAGTTAACCACTCGATTGATAAAACCCATTTTAAAATGATATAACTGTCGATTATGGTAGTCAACAAATGGAGATGAATTAATGTTAAAAGCGAAAAAATCCCAGTAAAAACAGATTGAAAATGATGTTTGAATACATTAATTATCATGTTTTATTTACACTTATTTATTGTCAAATGATGAATAAATTTAATGGAAACAGTATTTGGCATAAGTTAATCAGTCATTTAATGCATGAACATAGTTTATAATATTATAAGATTAAGACTGTTAGAAACCAATACACATAATTAATTTATTAAGTTACATAATTATTCTAATATCAAGGTAAAGTATTATATAATAAATAAATTATATTGAATAAAATATCATCTATTTATCACTGATTATCTAAGTAAGTTTCAATGTTTTTGATTGAGATCATGAACCGATTGATGTTAGACCATCATTAGAAACTTGGAAGCGCTGGACGGCCGTTTCGTCCTATTGTGGGACTCCTGAGCAGTGCGCATCCACAATCCCGCTCGCGGGATTGAACCCAGGGCCTTCAGTCTTGCTCGCAAACTCTTGACCACTTGACCAATGGTGTTAGTGTCTAACATCGACCAATTCACGAAACTGCACCACCATCTTCCATTGTACTGAGGCAGATAGCTGTCTCTACTTGACACGGATTAGCTTCACTGGTCACGACTTTTCGCTAAAACCCCGAGAATTCCCTAACGAAGTCAGTCACTAGTGAGCACACATGTTAATTATCAGTATAGGGGTTGTGGAGATAATAAAGTAGTTGTTTTTTCAATGTTCTAATATATAAGCGAATTGTTATTTAATCAATAGGGTTGTATATTGATCAGTTTATTATTTAAGTTGTATTCAATATAGATTGTGTGGAGGATGGGAATTGTTTAAGAATTCCATACTGAGATTAAATGACTGTATAGCGCTCCCTGACTTTTATTAATATCACATCAGAAATTACTATTTGTCATACAATATATATATATGCATACATGCATGATACTTTTATATTTCGGGCTAGATAAGTTTTCAGAATAGACTAAATTGATCTATTTTATCATGGTTTAATCAAATTTACTTATCATCTAATTACATCTATCTAATATTTCTTGTAAAAATTGTATTAATATGATCATATATATAACGTATATTAATATATTTTTTGAATCTTGCTTAATCATTAAGGAAGTGGAACTTAATCGTTGTACCAGTAAATTACATCATGACTAGTGGTCAAACTAAGAATCATTGAAAACCGAAAAAAAGATAAGTAATTATGTGATTCTAGTTCGAACTCATTAGCATAGTTCATTTAGATGATCACATAAGAATAAATTTAAAAACTTACAATCTAATTTCAAGAATGTTACTATAAGGTTACTATGCCAAAATTAAATAATCTATATTTTTAACTTTTATTAATTTTTAATATAATCGATCTTTATTGAATATCATTTATAGATAAACGTTTCACTCCCTATCGTGACTTTTTAATCGATCTAGAATAAATAATTATTAATCCCTTTCTAATATTTAAGTGTTTTGAAGCTGATCATTATTTATTATGGAGATTGTCTGTAAATTTATCAGAAAAAAAAATGTGTGAAAATTTCATTAAATTAATCTTTATATGTTACAAATTATATTTGTAACAGACGTATTTAAGTTGAATTAGTAGAGAAAACCAAGGAACAGTGAATACTTGTTTCACATCAGTATCCAACCACTCTAACTGTGATCGGTCTATGAATAAGGCAATCTAAAAATTAGAACAAACAACATATAACTCTTTCGATCAAGTTAATAATTTTGGTTGACTTGTGAATTATTACGTCATCTACTGTAAGAAGTAATCGTGAATTATCACTATAGGGTTGTGGAGATTGTTAAGTTTTCCATTAATATCATAAATGGATAAATGTTAGGCCACCATCGGAAATCTAGAAGCAATGGACAGCCTTTACATCCTTGAATGGGACTCCTCAGAAGTGCATATACACGATCACACACAAAAAGGACAACTCGAACACAACACACACGATCGCGTGCATGAACGCTCAACCTATACACCACTGGAATGACCGGCATCCAATGGTGTCCACGATGTCTCATCTCAACTAATCCACCAAATTGAGTGACACATCTACCATTGTCTTCAGTGAGTTAATATCTCACAACAGACCACTTTGAAATCCACTAATCAATGCTTCTCAATAGAACTTCATAAAAAATACCCGTTGAAGTTTAGTCACTAGTCAGTTTATATTGATTAATATCAGAAGAGATTTTGTGGATATTATAGTGATTTCAATGATTGAGATCATGAGTCGATCAGGGTTGGAATCTGGCGAGACGAGATCGTGATTGCACACTACTGAGGAGTCCAACAATAGAACGAAACGGTCATCCAGTGAATCCAAGATTTCCATAATGGTCTAGTTTCAGTTGATTCATGATCATAAACTGTAGTAGTCAATTTAGTAATGACTCACTTCAAAACTATTCTCATAGTTCTAATGAAAATGGCTTGATTGTTATAGTTTAGAACTGTCTAGAATGAATTGATTGTTCCAATGATATTAGACAATTGTCGTACAACATTTTTTGAAAGGCTTAAATTAGAAATTATACAACTGAATATCTATCAAATGGTTTTAAAATTTTGTTCATTTGTTTCTTAGATAACACATATGTTACTTGTCATCTAGTGAATTATCTCATCAGGCCTCTCATACTAGGATGAAATGGCCATCCAGTGCTTTCAGGTTTAATGTTGATCAGTTAATGATCTCAATTAAGACACCCATAATTCTTTCATTTAAAAGGAAGAGAGTAAATCAAATGTAATGGTTTACCAATGTAAATGTGTGTACTAACGGTAATTTAACATATGAAGCATGTACAATTGGAATTAAACACCATTGTATTATTGGGAAACAAATTTTAACTTAACCTCTAATAGTAATCTGTTCGATCTTTAACATATCATATTTAAATTTAGAACATTCAGTTTAACGAAATTAACTAATAAAAAGTGATCACATATTTTATATATCTTCTAGTTTTAGGAACTAATAATACTTTTAGAGGGTTACAAGTCAACATAGTTGAATCGTGTAGTGGAAATAAACGAAACATATTCAATACAATAATCAAGAATGATGTTTTAACTTTCATTGGTCCTTTAAGTATAGTTTCATGGTTTTGTAAGCGCTTATATTTTCTCATTAACCAAAAGCTAGTTATTCAATAAAGGAATCTAATGACTAAACAGTAACTTTAATTAAAAATCACTATCTACACGTCTTTAAATTTGACAATTATAATAAACTTTTTAAGTTATGTATCCATTTAAACCATTGAAGTATCCAATCTCGGCCAAAACATGTTGAAGTGTGAATCTATTGCCTGGTGTTAGTAATTTCTATACTGTATGACTATATACTATACTATTCTATACTATAAGACTGAATATGATTCACCATTGTTTGTACATGTGCATCATGATAGAGCCCTCAGTGTGCAATTTTTTGGTTAGAAGCTTTGGAATATTTGGATTCATGCTAACACTGAAAACCAGAATATGCATTACATCTTCCTTAGGACCCATTAGCTCAATATGCCTAAATCCCAGTGTTAAAGTTCATACTGAAACTTGGACCCAGTAGTAATTTTTTCAAAACCAAACTTACTGAAAGAGTAAAGTAGAAGTATCTATTTAGGATGTACATATGTCTGTAAAAACTGATTACATGGAATCATGAATATCTTCAACTGGAAGTTATATATCCATATTTATACTATCATAATAGATGAACGTTTTGGTATATTTCTAAATTCAGTAACTTAATGCATAACACCTTGGCATTTGGAATTACTATTATTCTATCAGTCTTGGTGTGAGGATGTAGTGAAATTACATCTATCAAGCAAGTCCAAACTGTTATGAAACAAGAGTACTGGTTTTCACCATTAAACACAATTCAAAAATAAGAACAAACCGTAACTGGGGATTATAACTAAACTGAACGGTAAACGTAATTTTGACCGTTCAAGTATCAGTTGAGTCTCGAAAATCCTATAGTTTAGCGAATCCTTAACAGTTGTTGTACTCATTGGTTCAACTAAACTTGATGATAGAAAAGAGATTTTCATGTTAACTTCTGTCAAAAAAATTACAAGGAAACAAGTACAGCATATTCCAGAAGTTTTAAACTCGTTGATCAAATAAATAGTAACAGCTACTCTGATCCAACTTTACAGAATAACATGAAACAAATATCTGATTCTTTTAGTGCTAGTTATTTCTTTGTAGAACCAGGATTTTCCCACCATAAATGGAACACTGATATACTAAAGTTTTTACAATTTTCGAATTATCAGCCAACTTTTGGATACAATTTCAGGAGTTTTAAAGAGAAATCGTGATTGATAGAGTTCAACCATGTCGGCTTTGAAACAGTTATCCACCGTAGGTAATGGATGACTGTCGAGCACTATCCTAAATTGACTGAAGTTAAGTATTTATGACGTTGGATTATGACCCAGTGGTTTGCTCATGAAATTGAAGGTCCTGGGTTTGATTCATTATGATGTCAAGGATGCACACGCTCACAAAGGAGTCACATACCAAAACAAAAAAATTGTCAATTACTTCATGGTATTCAATGATAGTATAAATAAGATCAAACAATGATACAAACTAAAATGCCCAATTAACTAATCTCAATCTCAAATGATCTCAATAAAAAACTTAATAATCTCCACAACCCATATACTGATAATTAACATGTGTGCTCACTAGTGACTAGCTTCGTGAGGGAATTCTCGGAGTTCTAGCGAAAAGCCGTGACCAGTGAAGCTAATCCGTGTCAGGTAAAGACGGGTATCTACCTCAGTACGATGGAAGATTGTGGCGCAATTTCATGAATTGGTTGGTGTTAGACACTATCACCACTGGATGCCGGCCCAGTGGTCCAGTAGGTTAAGCGTTCACGAGGGAGACTGAAGGCCTTGAGTTCGATCCCGCGAGCGGGATCTAACATCAATCGTTCATGAGCTCAATCGAAAACTTAATAATCTGCACAACCCCTATACTAGTAATCTACATTTAATTTTAAATATCTTCGTATTAACAATTGAAAGTATTCAAACAATAAAATATACACAAAACTAAACATTATCTAATTACATATTAAATAAACAAAAATAAAACCTTTCAAAACCACTCCCTTTTTCTTATTAGGATACTACGACCAGTCAAAATATTTAAAAGTCAATGAAAATTTATTTTTATTTATTTATTTTGTCAATCAACATATTTGAACAAATTCCATCTATATGCAAATATATATATATATATTGAGAGTGAGGAGGAGGAGAGAGAGGGGGGAGAGAAGGAGAGGGTGGGAGGGAGTCCCTGATTGACTTTTACATAATGATAAAGTGTTTCTTGGTTTAAAAACAATTTTGGTTTTTGAGCAATTTATTTGTTTATTATTTTCTATTGTTTATCAGTTATGCTTCAATTATTTTGTGTATGACAAACAGAAAAAAAATTAGGTCAACAGTTCATATTTCTACTTTCTTCTTCTTCTACTTCATTTTTTCTTTTCTTTTCTAAACATTAAATAACTATGTAAAAGATAATTCAGTAGATGACAAGTAACATATGTGTTATCTAAGAAACAAATGAACAAAATTCTAAAACCATTTGATAGATATTCAGTTGTATAATTTCTAATTTAAGCCTTTCAAAAAATGTTGTACGACAATTATCTAATATCATTGGAACAATCAATTCATTCTAGACAGTTCTAAACTATAACTATCAAGCCATTTTCATTAGAACTATGAGAATAGTTTTGAAGTGAGTCATTATTAAATTGACTACTATAGTTTACGATCATGAATCAACTGAAACTAGACCATTATGGAAATCTTGGATTCACTGGATGACCGTTTCGTTCTATTGTTGGACTCCTCAGTAGTGTGCAATCACGATCTCGTCTCGCCAGATTCCAACCCTGATCGACTCATGATCTCAATCATTGAAATCACTATAATATCCACAAAATCTCTTCTGATATTAATCAATATAAACTGATTAGTGACTAAACCTCAACAGGTATTTCGTGGAGTTCTATTGAGAGGCATTGATTAGTGGATTTCAAAGTGGTCTGTTGTGAGATATTAACTCACTGAAGACAATGGTAGATGTGTCACTCAATTTGGTGGATTAGTTGAGATGAGACATCGTGGACACCATTGGATGCCGATCATTTCAGTGATGTATAGGTTGAGCGTTCATGCACGCGATCGAATGTGTTGTGTTCGAGTTGTCCTTTTTGTGTGTGATCGTGTATATGCACTTCTGAGGAGTCTCATTCAGGGATGAGACGACTTCTCAGTGCTTTCAAGTTTTCAATATTCCTGATATCAATCAAAAACTCAACAATTTTCATAATCCTATAGTAATATTTAATAATATCTTTATTATTTATCGTAAGTTCAGTAGGATTTATCATGTCTAATTTGTATTAGTATTATAAGCATTTTTTTTGTATTTTTCATGTTAATCAGTAATGACTAATTAAATTTTATCTTTTACGACAGTGATGAATGAGTTTTTTCAGTGTTGTTTTTTGTTTGTTTTTGTATGCTTAGGATGCTTAAATGAATTTTTCATGTACTTTAAACTATACAATTCAGTCTCTTTTTCTTCCTCTCTCTCTCTCTCTCCCTCTCTCTCTTTCTATCTACCATTTATTCTCTTAAAAACAAAATTTATTTAAGTATTATAAATAAGAATATGACAGTAATAATCTTGTTTTATTATCAAAATAAACATGATATATACATAGTTTTTTTAAATCGGTAAATGATAGATAAGGTATTGAGGTGACAATTCTATTTAAGCCGATAAAAGTAGAATAAACAAAAATAAAACAAACTAGACCAATGTAGAATAGATGAATTTATTAAAGGTATATGTATATATATATATTGTTATAATTGTTTTGATTTAACAACATTGTGAGAAGAATAAAATATCTGGGAAAAACTCAATTTATGACAAATGAAATTATAAAGTATGATTAATTAATTTAGATAGTTGAGATTTAGATGGTGGTTGGAGGTAGTCAACAGGAAACCCTGGACTCGGGTTTCGTGCTACTTGGCACTCGTCAGCAAGGTGTACCTGTAATCTTGAGGGAACTGGTGCTCCCTGACGGATTCGATCTCGTGTCAGCCAGCTTCACAGTCAGAGACGTTACCACTGAGCTATCCGAGCCGTGACGAATCTCCTGTAGGACTGAGATGTAATCACAATTGATTGATCACTGGGTGGTGATCAATGTCATGCTTGTCTAGTCCTTATTAGTGCAGATCCAATGCTCGCAGTGTCGAGTCACCTAGACTGGTGGCCACATTGCAACACGATCGATAGCATTCGATCTGCACTAATAAGGACTAGACAAGCATGATATTGATCACCACCCAGTGATCAATCAATTGTGATAGTTGAGATTATTCAGGATAATCCGACCGTTGTTACTACCTTGATGTGGTGGTTGGGTTTGCCTAGCGTGATGAAGTAATCGAGTTATACTGGTTGGAATAATTGTTCCTCAAGGTCCTAACATACCAGACAGGTTGGTTGAAAAGCGGTGAGACTAAAAGCAGTAAACTCAAGGTCTGAGGTTGAAGTCGTGCTACTGACTGTACAGAGGTGTGAAGGCAGTAAGGTGTTTCCTACAGACAACTAGCATGACAGCGATGTTGCCTTCCCACAAGGAGGGGTGGGATTAGAAAAGGTCGACCCCAAGAATGCACACCTCGACTTATCCATCTCTAGCGGTAAGGTATCAACACGTACGGAACTAACACGAAAATTACTCACATAAAGGTCGTGTGTGACCGACCTCAATGAGTTGTCCTTTGGGCACTGCGGTCAGGTCACTAAGACCACCTTCGATAGTGTGGGCAACCGGAAAGTCATAATTGCTCTCATACTTCTAGCAGCACTCAAAACCAGAGTGTTCATAATCAACTTCTCTCTTTAGTTCCTATTATTCCTCCTATAGCGACCTCCAACTCTAACCTTCCTCTTTTGGCTTCCTCCTCAAGTTTCACAATGGCCAACTATTTTAGTGCACAAAACACTGTCGACTAAACGGCTCCGTAAGAACTCGGAAGGATAGGGACATGTGTCGTTGCCTTTTCGTTGTTTCTGCCTACGCTCACACTGATTACAGCCCGGATGAAGTGAAAAATGACTTTTACAGAAAGCCTTCTTTCTATGAAACAATTCTTTCTTTCTGTACTATATCCTTACATAAAATCTTTCTATTATATACTACATCAATGAATTAACTGGTTCTATGAATCCGGTATTCGTCTTGCTGTGCTTATGATGTATGGCAACTTGAACCGATGCATATATGTGTTTGGTCTTAAGTTGTAACTGACTGACTGACTGACTGACTGAATCCAGGATAACTTAAATATTTAATAAATGAACACTACATATTAGAATGTAATTTTCATTACAGATCATATTTTAAGCTTCTGAAGTTTATCGATAATTGTCTACTGTAAACACGTTATTGTGGCGTAGTCAAGTATGTTGTATGAAAAGCTTGAACACAATGAATGTTAGGGCTTAAAATGAAATTTTCAGAGACAATTATATCGTTAGCATGCAGCCATTGAATAAATGGAAAAATGATTAGATATAATGCATGCGATATACTTATTGAATATTGGAAAAATTGAGGATAAACACAGTCATTCAGACTTTTGGAAACCCATGTCCTGAATTCGATTGCTAGCCGCCATCCATTTCTGCTTATAGTTCCACACATTTTTTAAGCGCTCTCAAGTTTAATGTCTATAGGAGATGAACTTGTTACAATATTGTATTTCATATGTCAACAATTATTTACTATAATCAAAGCATACCATATTGAATTACAATTGAATGATTTTCAGCACCGACTAGTACTATGTTTGTCTAGTTCTTTAGGCGTTTATCGGATGTTATCGATCAGACTGCAATACGATCATTAGTCTGGGTGGTTTAAAATCGCGTGCAAAGTGTTGAGACGTTAGGTGATTGAAGGTAGTAGATTGGAAATCTTGGATTTATGTTTCGTGCTATTTGGCAACTCTCGCACGGTGTACCTGTAATCTCAACACAGTACATATACTGTTGACTTAAAATGATTGATGGTCATCTTGCAATTTGATTGATAGTATTAGATCAGAACCCGAACGATTATCGTACAGGAGGTTAGCCGCAGTTCGAGTAGCTCATTTGTAATATCACATACTGTGAATATGGGCGACGGGAGGTCAAACCAATTAGGAAGCATCAATCCTCCTAAGATTACAGATACATCTTTCTTATGAGTAACAAACCTCAAGACACATAGGTTCAAGGTTGTCTATCGATTGTTTTCAACTACCAAACAACAAAAAGGACTGGTTTGACACTGAAACCATAAATGGTTTTAAATTCTTGAAAGATCACTTAATCACATAAATCATTTGATTTTAAACTTACATGATGAGATAATTTTCATCCGTTAACACAATAACCTAACATCAGATCAAAAACCCTAGTTTATGATTTTTAGCCAAGTAATACTTTTGATGTGGTAAAAATATTTTGGAATATTTTTTGGGGATGGAGGATCTCACTTACTTATAGTCAGTTTTGATAAATAATCCAAGATTCTAAAATAACAACAAAAAGGATTTCTAGCTTAGGTGGATAATTTTGTTTGGATGTGATCCAGTGGAACAATGAAGGCTATATGACTATAACACCCAATTCACATAAGAAAACTCTATCGGAATTTAAGATTCCCTTGAAATGCTAATGACGAAGTTTTTTCTTTAACTGAAGTGGTGGAGAATATTTGTGGCTCAGGTGGATAATTTTGATGGAGTTTTGTTCTCTGAGCTGGATGGTTTGGTCGTGGAGCTACCACCGTTCTTCTGAACGACATGATGAACACAAACTTCAAGTAGAAGTATTGATGAAATTGTTCATATTTTTGTGAACAGGTAATAAATATTAAATATAATTTTAATTTTACTGAAAACTGATAAAAACTCAAACGACAACCTAAACACACACACCTTTTATTTTCATAAATATTGATTGTATTTACTCTTTGAATTTATTTCATTGTTTACAAAATATTGACATTACTTTAATCGGCTCATAATATTATTAATTATCATATGTGTAAAAACATTCCTTTATAAACAAACCATATCCTTTTCTTAGTCTCATTAGTTAATTTATCAATCATTAAGATCAACCTATAAACTGATATGATCTAAATTAGTCACTGAACAAATTTAAGCTATGAATGGATAGCTTTACCCTAGAACGGGTTGATATATTCAGTGTTCAAGTCTAAATAGAATACGGTATCATTTTTTGTTTTCAACTGTATTAAACAACAAAACAGAGAGAGTGAGTAACTGAGTGAGTGAATGATTGAGTGAAGAGATAATACAATATTAAACTTACTATCTGTCATTCTATGTTTCCGATTGAGATCATGAACCAATAAATGTCAGAGCATCATTGAAAACCTGGAAGAACTGGATAACCGTTTCGTCCTAATGTGGGACTCCTCATCAGTGCGCACCCACGATCACGTACCTAAGGGACTCGAGCACAGAACCTTCAGGCTTGCACGCAAATGCTTAACCAGTAGATCACCGAGCTGGCATTCAACAGTGTTAATGTCTAACCTCAACCAGTTCATGAAATTGCTCGATCATCTTCCATTGTACTGAGGTAGATACCTCTCTTTACTCGACACGGATTAGCTTCACTGGTCATAGCTTCTCATTAAAACTCCAAGAATTCCCTCACAAAGGAAACATCAATCAATTCATGATTTCAATTAAAAACTTAATAATCTCCACAACCCTATACTGATACTCTATGTTTCCGTTTATTTACCCTATAACTTGAATGACCTCAAACTTATCTATTTAATTATTTATTAATTTCTTCTTTTTATTTTTAGTGATTATTAAATAATCCGCTCTTCAGAAATACCATCCCATATAAATAATAATCATAATAAAGATTAAATTGTATAGAAACAAAAAACAATGAACAAGAATATCATTGAAACGTATGTTCATTTTTATTCAATGTTCAATTTGTTAAATTAAATAAAAGAATGAAATTGAAAAATTAAAAAATTTTTTTGTAATATTTTAAAAAAAGGTTAATGAAAATTGGAATTAATTGTTGATAAATGTTTACTTAAAACATAATGAAATTAATTTCTTTTCTTAAAATTTATTATTTTTCAAATTAAGCGGTACATTTCTTATTTTTTGTTTTTTTTTTAGGTTATTTTCAGAACGGGTTTTGTGGAGATTTTTAGAAAGTTCACAAGTTGAACTCATGAGCCAATTGAAGCTAGACCATCATGGATAACATGGAAGCATTGGACGGCCGTTTCGTCCTAGTATGTGATTCCTCAGCAGTGCGCATCCACGACCCCGTGCCCCGCGGGATTCGAAGCCAGGACCTACTGGTTTCGCGCATGAGCACTTAACCATTACACCACTGAGCCGGCATTCAATGTTGTTAATGTCTAACTTCAACCAATCCATGAAGTTGGGCGACCGTACACCATTGTCTTCAGTGAGTTCCTATCTCACAACAGACCTGGTTGAACTCCACTGGTAACGGCTTCTCACTGGAACTTCAGAAGTATCTCCTGAAGTCAGTCACTAGTGAGCAGTTGATTATTATCAGAATGGGTTTTGTGGAGATTTTTAGAAATTCCACAGGTTATTTATTTATTTTTATTATACTTTAAATGAATGATTTTCTATTTATTACGTTTATATGATGAAAAGTATCAAATGCGGTTTTGTGAATATTATATAATAATTTCAATGGTTGAGATCATGAGTTAAATAAAACTAGATCACCATGGAAAACCTAGAAGCACTGAATTGTCATTTCATCCTATTGTTGGACATCTCAACAATGTGCATCCATGATCTCACCTCGCATGATTTTTATAAAGAATCTATCAGTCTCGCGCGCGACAGTTTAACCTCTACACCACTGAGCCGATATCCAATGGTGTTCATGTCTAACTTCAACCAATACATGAAATTGAGTAACACATCCATCAATGTCTTCAGTGAGTTACTATCTCACAACAGATCCGGTTGAACTGCACTGGTCATTGCTTCTCACTAGAACTCCAGGAAATACCTGTTGAAGTCAGTCAATAGTGAGAATATGTTGATTAGTATCAGAAGTGGTTTTTGTGGATACTATAATAATTTTAATGGTTGATATCATGAGATATAAATTACAATTTTTGTTTGCTTAATATTTAAAAACATTTTGGATAAATTTGATAGTATAATCTTGGTGACACTGCTTTGATTAATACTCATTTACTGAATATAGTGTAAAAGAATGCAATTGGCGAAAGAAATTTATAAACATAGGTAGATGGTGTGTAGCAAAAGAATTCAAGAAGCACGTTTCGTCCTATTTGAGACTCGTCAGCTGGATAAACCTGCGTCTCACAAATGATATATTCACCCTGGGACTCGAACTCAGTACCGTTAGCTTCAAATGCTATCGTGTTGTTCATTTAGCTACTGAATCCAGATAGTCACTAGCTTTTGCAACGGATTAAGTTTAAATCATTTTTGTATTGGTTGTTTAAATCTTTTCATAAAGGACTTCAACCTCAACTTCTCAAGCTAATGACTATCCGGAATCAGTGGCTAAGTGGACGACGCGATGACATCTAAAGTAAATGGTATATGATACAAAGACAGACAATAGTTTATATGAAATTTATTCTATGATATTGTTTACCATTTCAATATTTATTATTTAAGTAATAATTTAGCACTATTTACAGGGTTATTATTTATGTATAAGTATGTTAACTTACATACCATTCAAGTCACTATTTGTATAAATCATTGGGCGTCTATTCTTCACTAAGTAACCGTTAAAGGTTATGACTAATGGAAAAATAGTAATAAAACGCATAGAAAAACTTTTCATTATATTAAGACAGATTTTAAAATTCTTATTATCACGTTAGAGTGCCAGGATGTATAGAAATAACTCCAGGTTCATAATACACTCTCTTATCCTAAATAAAATATAGTTTGGGTGGAGTTTTGTTCTTTGAGCTGGATGGTTTTGTCGTGGATCTTTCATTGTTCTTCTGAACAACATCATCAGCATAAACGTCAGGCAGAAGTGAAGTCTTCGAATTTCTCCATATATGGTTCACAGTTTGTTCTGAACACCATGATATTGATTAATTCTTGTTGACCTTAAACCTGTCATTGTCGAAATCATTCACCTGAGCTACAAATCTTCTCTACCATTTTAAAATATAGTCAAATTAACGGTAATGATAATAATAGTAATCATAAAATGGTTTTAAATGCGTTACAGTTCAAAGATAATCTACCGAACTACCCAAAAATCAATTATTTTACAAGTACAATAATGGTTGAGACTATTTTGGTTCATTTTTTAAAATTTAGATGTTTATTTCAACGATTTTTTATTATAATTTACAAAAAAAACTATAATACTTTTGTGTATTTAAAGAGTTTAAGAACATAGGCTAAATATAGTTAGAGACTAATTGAAAACCAGGAAATAACGGGTAGTTACTTCATTTTACCTTGGAACTCCACGGAAGTGTACAACCACAACTGTCCGCATGATTCGAACTATGTGTAAGATCCATTTTGAATGCTTTGTGTGTTTGGGAAAATCCCTCCATGTATATACTTGCACCTTGTTCCTATTGACCCTCTTAGTTGTACGTTGTTAACTTTTTGACTACATTTGAATTGTTAATATTTGTATTTTATTGTAGTATTTGTTTTTACTACACTTTCACTAATTCCCCGTGTTTATTCACGAACGGCGCTTATGTTGTTTTACTTTATACTAAGTCTGGGCGGCAGCCATATTGGTTTATTCCTGCTTTTGATTGCTTGACCTGTATTGACTGGAATTGTGCATTTTGGTTGTGAATTGAGGCACTATCCCAGAATTGAAAACACTGTGTTATAGAGCGATCAATTATTATCTTTTGAACGAATCTGTACGTGATCTATCCAGGCAGGACAGAATAACATTATTTGTGGTGATTGATTTGATCAATTGAACAATTATTGGTTGGATAGCTGAGTGGTTATATTTGTTTAGAACCGCTATCTTACCCAATTACTTTGTTTTGGTATCAAACGGGCGAGGGCGCGTATCTAACTCATCCAGACAGCTGTCCATCAGTCCAACCGTAGTTTGGATCTTACACTATGTATATGTATGTAATCAAATTTAAACTAACTTTAATGGTCTATGTAGCTAGAAAGATTTATTAAAACTAGTCTTAAATAACTCTATTCATATTTAAGGCTGAATATTTTTTCGAAAGAATAAGAAAGCATATTTAAACCATCATTAGAAAGTTTCTGAATTATTCGACTGTTGATATTCAGGTTCAAATTTAGATCAGCCTTTGTTGGCATATCGTCTTGATATAGCCATTCTGTTAGAAGAATGTACCTGTAATATATATGAGTACTGTAATTATTGAACTAATTAATCATCATCTGAACTCATTAGATTGGTGTACACCTCATTAAACTCTTAAAGTGATGGGATGTGGATCGGTGTCGCGGTATCAACATTAACAGTGAAATATAGGTATATATTTTTCTCGAGTCCTAAGTAAAACGGAAAGTCGCTTCTGGATTCTGCTGCTAGCCAAACGTCCGTCTACTTTACGTAAAATTTATGACTAAATGGCTATATCGCGGCAATGCGTACAGGGTATATATATCCTAATAAAGACTGATCTAAGTTCAGGATAATAAGATCAAAGTCTTTCATCTTTTTCTATCTATATTTATGAAATATTAAGTAATGTGTTGTTCCTCTGAGACGAATTTTGGCTTTTATTTGGTGTAATGTGAACATGTGATTATAATTTCTAATTAGTCAAAAATATACACGATAAAACTGAATAAAACATTTAATCGGTTACGAATTTCAACAATCCATTTGGATTTCACTCAAGAAGATAATATCCCACTTGGAAATTAGTCATTACTTACTATAAGTTGAACATTAATACACTGAACGCCGGTTCAGTGGTCTATAGGTTAAGCGTTCGAGCGCGAAACCGAAGGTCCTGGGTTCGAATCTCGCGTGCGATATCGTGAATGCGCACTGTTGGGGGGGCCCATACTAGGATGAGACGGCTTTTCAGTACTTCCAGGTTTTCAATGGCGGTCTAACACTGATTGATTCATGAACTTATTCAAAAACTTGACAATCTCCACAATCCCATACTGATAAAAGTAGTCATGCGATTTTCACGATTAATAAAATTATAAAACATTTCAAGTGATTGTGTCTCTCGATAACTTATTATTATTGACTACTCTTAATCCACACAGAATACAAATCGATCATTTAATTGTAATTTGAGGATAAATCTGCTTAAATATTGACGAATTAATTCTGATGAGAAAAATTTTGTTTATTGTGATTGTGATCTTTAGAATAATGAAATATGATCAATTTGCACTGGTGAAATTGAATAAATATCACACTTTGAAACTAAAACCAGTGCAATTCTTTTCTATCATTTCTAATAATCTATCAATGAATAGATTTGTAGGGGCTGGTATTATGTTATGCCCACATGGGTTATTCTAGCCTCCGAACAAGCCAGTCTACCCCGACCTTTTTTTATATGATCGTATGTGTATTAATTACATACCCTATTCATTGTGTGTGTAACTTCTTTTTGTCTAACTATGAATATTGATACACGCTTGGTTAAATTAAGTTGGCTTACATGCTTTCTCCACTGCGCATCGTTTGATTTCGCTTCCTTCGTTATGCTTCGTTTCCCTAAGTGTCCGTTCAGAACAACTATCATATAAAATGTGCGTATTAAAAATTCATTCTCATATTTGACTTATATAATTCCGTTATCTACTAATGTAAGTTAAGTAGATTATGTACGAGAGTAACAGGAATGAATATTTCGATAACCTCATCGATAACAATCAGCAAACTATTTAATTGAAGTCAGATATAGGATCATAAAAGATTAATGTTTTGTTCAAAATTTGACATTTTCCATAACAGTGGTGATAAATCGTGTCTTCTTAAATAAATATGTCATGCTATGTAATCTGCATTTCATATTTGATAAGTCCTGATAAAGTACCCTCAGAAATGATGATTTTAACTCATAGACAAATTATTACAGATATCTATATGAAATAATTATCAACTCTTTTAATGTTGATGGTTAATTCTTACCGAAAGTCTTTTTTATTCAATTGAAGAATGATACAAGTTTTCTTTAACTTTATATTCAATGAAATCAATCATGAATTAAACTAAATATACCATGCATAATTATTATCAAAGGAATTCAAATCAATCAAAATGTCGGAATAGATTTATATAATAACAACTGTTTCATTGAAAAACATTTTTCGATATATACCTTTCTATTATAAGGAGACTACAAAAATATCCGGATCAAGTATATATAATTTAATGAGAATATAAGACATAAGTAAAGGGGGAATGCAGTAATAATAATAATAATAATAATAATAATAATAATAATAATAATAGGATAATCAAAATAATTAAGTCCAAGTTAGCGATAATGATAAGGGGCTTCTTTTGTACGCATAGTTCTGGTTTAAGCTCCTGAATGGTAAGAGCTCCGGCTATTTTTAAGAGTTGATTACGAAGAAATCTGGGTAGATTTGAATGAATCATATAAACAACCTTAAAATCAAATTGTAGATTTGTAGAATGCTTAGATGAAATCAAAGAAAGTGATCACACGTAGATTTAACAAGTTGTTCATGTGTGTATGTATGTTTTATCACTTCAAAATATACATCAACAAAACAGAAACAAAAGTATTTTTAACTAAAGAGATACCGCTTCTGTTTTGATCATTATGAGTATGCCAATTTTCTTGTAAATACAAAGCAAACAAAAAAAGCAATCTCTTTAATATTTAACCGCTATGACTTATGCAGGTAAAATGTATTAATGAATTATTTTACTTTAGATTTTCTAACCAAGTAAATGTTTATTTTATGTGAGACATGTGAATATACAGTTAAATGATAACCATATGTTGTTGATATGACTTATTTAAGTTTACTTTCATATTAAGTTGAATGAATGATTTTTCTTTTGTTTGGTTAATTTCAGTTTATTAATTAACAGATTGATTTGTAAATTTTCAAACATTGTATAAACAGGTGGCTATCAGGACCTAGTAGTTAATTGGATAACGCAATGACGTTTGAAGAGAACGGTATTAAGTTCGAGTCCCGGAATGAACATTAACTCTGGGATACAAGTACATCTAGCTGACGAGTCCTAAATAGCACGAAACATATATCCTGAATTCCACTGCTAACCACTATCCATCTTTACTTATAATGTTTGTCACTTAAAGCAATATCGAGGCAGTCCGTA